>JAULCC010548141.1:0-10643 GCA_032358795.1 Nuttallia obscurata
CTGTAATGAGCTGGACGTCGCGATATGACTGAAATACTGTTAAAGTGACGTTAAATTCCAAAACAAAACAAACAAAAACAAAACTTAAAAAAAGATTAATGAACTTCAACTGATTGATAACTGTGTTGTTTAATTACTACACCCCTCTCTTACGGATGTAATATGAATTCTATGTAAGATGGCTTCTTAGTAACAGAATGTCATTGGTAATACAAAGAAAAAAGAAACACCATTTTTTTTTGGTACAGAAAGCATTTTATTAAAGACGGAAAACACAACATGCATCATCTAGATTAACAATATGGCTAAGCCAAGAAAAGATGAAAGCACAGGGTTATTGAAAAACAAAGGTTGGCTTATTGAAAAACAAAGTTTAGCTTATTGTAGACAAATGCAATGTATTGTTGCTATGGTTATCTATTACCTCAATCTGCCTCAATTTAACCCAAGTGAGGGTAGTATAGTACAAAAAGAATCTGTACTTCAACCACTGGCCTTCTTAATTTCTCTTATGAAATTCCTTTTATTAAATTTTAGATAAGACCATAAAGAAATTACAAACCTTTAAACAATTTCTATATAAACAAGAGATTGATGGTCTGCACTGAATGAAATATTTTCTTTATCTCTCTAGTCACACTAAGGCAGGTAAAGATTGAAACAGTTGTCATAATAAAGTTAACAGAAGATACTGTAACGTACATGTAGACATAAACAAAGACAAGGAACCAGCCAGTTAGTTCCAAACACTCAGTCACATGACAACCTGGTACTGGTTCCCTGTTGGTGCTTTGTGTCAATCAGCTGTTATTGCTTTCTAAAATATAGATAACTTAATTGTGTGCTTATGTTATGTTGATGAGTTGAAAAAGCTTACAAAAGTGAACAAAAACATAAAAGCTAAAGCTATAAAAGAAACAAATGTCATAAAATTTGATTTTTCGCAGCAGCTGTACATAGCTTCGTGTTATCTTGCTACTAGTAAGGTATATATTATATGAACAAACACTGTAGACTCGTAGAAAGTCCTTAGATCTAGGTCTAACTACCAAAACCAAACTGTTTAGCCAAAAATGTTTTCCAGCATCTGAACATGACAGAACAAGAGATGACCGCTGGTCAGTTATCCATCTAGGGCTTATGGAAAATTGCACCAGCAGACTTTCTTCATACTTTTTATTTGCAGGTTAAATAAACGTTTTTTCTTGTGCTTAAGAATACAAAGTAATGGAAAAAAGAATTAAATGTTAAAAGATTTACGTATCAATACATGTATATAATAAATTAGTATTGGTGTCCAATATTGAGATATATACTCAAGTCTTGTATATAATAGCATGCTATATCACTCCAATATCCTGTTTGTGTGAAGTTTCAGACTGGACTCTGTATTAAGGTGTATACGCGATTTTAAATTCTCTTAAGTTGCACCAGAAAATAAGCATTGAAACATCAACATATTTTCTCATGCAGACTTATTGGTCAAACTGGCATGTTGTTGTAATTAAATGACCAGTATCTTGTTACTACTTATGTTAAGTATTCCTGAAAAAGTCCATTCTTTGTTGAAAGCAAGACTTTTCATAAAAGAAACTCTATTTACAGTGTAGAGTATATCAGGAAAGTGCTTTACCTGTCTAAATAAACTTGGTCTATTGAGCTTTAAAATTGTCTCTTCAATATAATTCCTCTTAACAAGGTACAGGTTAAAAGTCTGCCCTTAATAGAATATGCACACTTATACATCATTAAAAACATCCTACAAAAATATAGTGAACAACAGTAACTGTTGTGACAAGTACTGGTTTAATTATAAATTAATGAATGGTTTCAATATCTATACTTGTAAAAACAGCAATCAATAACAGCGGGTTTAAACTTGTCATCACAAAAAAAATATTACACAACAGGTCCAACATGACTGACTGTTACTGATGAAGAACACAAACGAATACCGATTAAGAATATAACACAAACTCCAAGGGAGATAATCACCTTGTGCCCATCAAATGAAATGTCTAAATAATGCTTATCTGTTCCTATTTTGGCCATTACAGCTTACAAAACTGCAATGTATGCAATGGGACAGGTATATAATGTTTGTTTATACACAAAAGTCTTAGATGCGTGTCTATACATCGTGTTCTAAAGGTTTTTGCGCCTCTGTTGGACTTCCCATAAACTCGTCGATAATCTGTTGCATGCTGTCACGAAGCTCCTCGGGAACGTTAGGGTCTTGTTCAACCTGGGAATCTTCCTGAACAAAAGTTTGCTCCTGTCCATCTTTCAAAACGGTTTTGGTATGTATCTCTTTCTTCATTGTGATTCTGGAAATAATAATATACAGAATATAAAAATTTCCCCCATTTATATAAATATCCAGGCAATCTCTCCAACTAATTCATAATTACTAATTGTAAACTTTCAGTAATTAGACTGTGATTAGAGATTATTTGTTCATTAGTATTTTAGGTACATGAACACAATACAGGTCATACAGCAACTTTCTCAGCTATTGCCCAGTCCAAGATGGTGTTATCTGTCTTTTGTAAAGATATCTCCCTTGCTGAGCTAAAAATAATTCTACTTCCAGTGAGGTTTTGCATTATTTAAATGGCGACAAACAAAGAGAATCAATCCCCGAACAGACGAAAATCAATAAAAAATTTGACAATTTTACTGTGAATGAATTGAAAAACTACCTGCAACAACGAGGAATTCATTATGGGGAATAAAGCAGATTTACTGAAGAAGTAGTAGGACCCAAGGTGTCCAATGGTAGAACCAATGACCTTCCACAAGTTAGCTGGACAGATTCCTCATATGAAAGATTATAGTAATCCACCACGAGTAGTCATGTAGGATAGAAATATATCACCCGAGGGTAAGAAATATACTGAGGGATGAGGCTGTGCCTAGTCCCTGTGTAGATTTCTGATCCAAAGGTCGGGATATTCCTTGCCTACATGAATAAATGAATGCTGGATTTTCTTTCTCCAATAACAATAATTTACAGATTTTTAAAGTAGAAAATACGTGACATGTAAGATAGGGCAAAAGCTAATTCATGGGCAAAAGCCCTATGTTCCACAGGGAGAACTGGGAGAAATGTAAAATCTGGTGTGGGTTTCAAACCCACGACCCACAGCGGTGGAGGGCCAAAAAAAAGACCCATACATGCAGTGGTATTGTGGATATAGTGTCCCACCTTGCATCCAAGAGGTTGCAGGTCTGAAGAGTGGGGGGGGGGGGGGGCCTTTCCCACACCTTCATTAAACACCAAGTACTAATTTTACCCAGGAAATGGAATAGAAAGTGTTTCAAGTTTCAAGTCAAAGGCTTCCAACATAATTTAGCTAAAATAAATTTACAAGATCAGACACTGTGTCATAAATGCCCATGTATACAGGCTGTATATTTTAACTGAGTTTGCTGCTTATAGAACCATATTGGCAGGGAAATTGTGTTCTTGTATTGCTTCACATAATAATATTGAGCTAAACTTCTCTAAAATTTCTCATATATTCATAAACAACTACAAAATGAAGCTCCTTTGTGTGTTTTAGATGGTTATAAGACCAGACCACAAAGTAAATGTCCTTTAAAACAAAATTTCAGCTTTTAACCCTTAGCTTGATTAAAAATTGTAATCTTCTTAAACTGTTGTCTGCCTGGATTTTAAAATGCATCGGTTCACCCAATTTTTGGAGAAACAATTGGTCCAGTGTCAAACAGCTTGGTTCTGGAATAGACGCTGAGTAACTTGTCTGATCCTAAACCAAGTTTTTTGCATAGTCTATCACTGTCACGCTTAGCAGGCCAAGGGTTAAGGCCATGTTCAGAAACTGTTGCCTTTTTTCTTACTTCTACTGACATATATATTTGCCATTTGAATAAATCTAGTCAATCTAAAGAAGGACCAGGAACAGGAAAGGATTTTTATAACCGATAGATCATCAAAATTTAAAACACCTGATAGTTAACGTAAAAGACAACTGCAACATCTAATGAGATTTGGCCTGGCATAATTTGTGATGTTTATGATAGCGTCTAAGCGTGTCAATTTGTAATGGTTCTATTTGAAATGTCAGAGGTAAATTTTACAATGTAATCAACTCTTGCTGCAGACAATTCTGACAGACATTAATCTTCAAGGCTTTACCAAGAAATGTTTTCCGAGTTCTTCCTTGAAATTGTTAGCCACAACTGATACAAAGCCTACTAACTTGAGCCTGAGCTTTAAAGGAAATCTATTTATGTCGTCTAGTTTTCCAAGATAGAGCCAACAACATTTGACAGAAAGAAACTATACTTTTACATTATGCTTTATTTCAATATTTGACAATACCAGATTATTGAAAGTCAACTTGAATCGGAACTTGATAATTTATAATTTGATCATTCATTCCCATTTCATTTAACAAACATTCTGACAGACAAACTGCAACACTATGCACACATATTACAGCTGTATAATGAAAAAATATAGTACTGCTTCTCTCTACAGTTAAAACCATTTTGTGTACACCAAATATGCTTTTTACTTTTTATAGTATATCATTTCAATATGTGTGGAATCAAAATATATGGCACTGCAGTCATCTATTCTGTAGTACTAGTATGCTTTTACATAACATACATTTGGACACAAACCAGCAATCTCTTGAATGCAAGGACAAGGTCTTTGGGTTGGATATGCACTTTGACCACTAGAAAACTTTCTCATGTGAAAATTCCCCAAAAATATAAAATTGACTGATCTATGGAGCAGGACTAAGGTTTAATTACTGCAGAAGAGGCTTTAATATTACATTACTTTCCCCTGAATGATTTGTTTCCACAGTAACCTGATATTGGAGATTACTAATGGATATTTTAGATTTAGCTCTCAAAATGTGTCATAATCCCTTACAGATTAACTAACTGGAGATGGGGTTTTATAATGACATTCCTTCACTAACAATATATTTTAGAATTTTCCATCATGGAATATGGTCGTCTCTATTGAATGTTGGACAACAGAGGTTTTTTAATAATTTTTTTGCAGAAGATGACATTGGAATAAGCTGCCATGTTCATTGTTCAGTATTGTCCTAGTGCCCTGTGCCAATAGTATCTTCAGTAAACAAAACATTACAATACCTATGGGAGGGTCATATCAAGGCTGAAATATCATATATAGGCTTCTTGATATAATACAAATCACTTCAAGATTGTAAAGAGAAGGATTCCATTCCAGAAATCCAATTAATAAAGTCTTGCCTATCGCCTTAATCCTCTTCATAACACTTCTCTATTGTACAAGGAGTAATATAACAAAGTTTTACTGAATGCTTTCACGTTTTGGCAAACAGAGGGAAAGTCTGAAACCATGTCTTAGAGGAAATAAAGAATCATTTCTTCAACCTTTCTAGTGAATACTAATAATAGAAAGTTCTCAGTGAAAGTAACTATCAGTTATACATTGTCCACATAAAATCGCCTTGTCCTTTACTGCTGAGTAGGGTTTAGTTTAAACTTATTTATTTCAGCTCGATTATGTTGAAAGCCTATGGCTCATAGAAACACTTTCGAGTCCGTTTCCTGGGTAGAACCAGTACTTGCATGGTGTCAACAAATGAAGATCAGGAGACATCGAACCCGCAACCTCCTGAACGTAAGGCAGACACCATATCCAGTACGCCACTGTGCCTGAGTAGGGTGTGGGTTCAAATGCCAGCCCAAGATCATACAATATCTAACTGGAGGAAGCTACCGACACAGCTTCTGTAAGGCGGGTGGATCTACTTACAGGACACCTGTAATTTTCCTCCATCATAAAATAGCCCGAAAAGTTGCCACATGACCTGTACTGTGTAGATGTTACTTTAAACCCAAATAAACCAAAAACATTCAATTTCCTTGCCAACTTTATTCAAGAAGTGAAATTTTCACTTAACTACTTTTTCTCCTGTCCTACACAAAAAAGGTAAAAAATGTTTAACAGCATGAAAGAAATACAAAAATTGTTTTGTTAGGTGTAAGATAAAATCTTATCTTAATTATGATAAAATGTACAAAAGAGTGGGGTATGTGAAACTTAAACAAGGCCTGTCTGATTTTCAACATGACCTCACTGACAAATACTGCTGACATAGAATAAAATGGTCGTAGACAATTGAAGCTAATGTACTGATGATAATAGTACCAATAAATATGTCTGTTAACCCTTTCAGTGCACAAACTGAATAGTGATTACCTTTGCAAACTGTTTGGATCTAAATTAGCTGCTGCATTTTAACCATGGTGTCTGATGAAGATTCAAGCTGATTGCCACTCAGGTTAAAATTCTTGAAAAATTACACATATCAGACTAATTTTAGAATTTTGACTGACAAAAACCAATGAAAGGGTTAATGATTTATGTCTCACCTTGTGGACTGTGTTTCGCCCCCTTCTGCACCCTCGGCACCTTCACCTGTAAAATAAGTATACGTTCAACATGAACTTAGTTCTTATTTTATCTAGCTCTATAGAGTACAGCAAGGTTAACAGGCATTTACATATCATCACTTCATTTAAATATAGCATTATCTATAGCACTACATGTAAACAGAATTGTGTATGTGTATCAAAATAATACACTGCATTTTAATAAAAGTTTAAAATTATATTATTAAAAGTGTACACTGCATTTAACTAAAGTTAACAGTTAAGTGAATAAACATTAGACACTGCAATTTAAAGTTCAAATTAGCATAAATGAAAGTTTAATAAAGTTTAAAGTTACATTAAATAAAGTATACACTGCATTTTGTTGAAAGTGTTATGTGCATACAACTCATTAACTAAAATGTAACAGATATATGATTTAATTATAACAGTTCTTATTGCTCTCTATAAATTGTACACATTAATTAACATTTAATCAATCTATTAAGATGTCATGTATTTCCTTTGTGAAAAAAATAAATCCCTTATACATATTTTCTTGTTGAAATAAAAGAGATACTTTAAAAAGCAGTCATTTAAAGGTTTTCTGCTATTATAAAACAAGTACAAATCCTTCAAAACTGTCCAGCTTTACAATTTTTTATCCAATTACTAATCTTTCATACAGGTGTAGCTAACTGTTTTATTATTTCCAATTATAGTATATTAAAAGAATGAATATTAAAACATATCAAACTTGATATATCTTGCTTTACTATCTGTCATTAATTAAGCACATTTCCAGGCTGAATTTCAAATTGGCCCTTCTGTAACATTTACTGTATACAAGGCCAGAATGGATATGTGAATAGAATAAATGTTTCCTTGTGACATTGTTAGTCTGTCAATACATTATCATTTGTCAATCAGTCCTGTCTTATTTTTAGTACAATCTGTCGCTTGTTGACTCGACTGACTCGTCTGCACTGCAATAAATGAACAACATCTGCATCTAAGTAGCACAAAAACAATCCAATTTACATGACAGAATAGTGTCTGTTATTGGCAAAATGAGGACAAATGGCAGCAATTGATGAACACAAAGCCTGAAGTCTTCACACATCAAACTAATTTTTTTTGTATGTGTCATGATAAACCTGAACAAACAAGGACTATTATGCGGCATTCTCAAACAATTATCCAACAAAGTAGTACAAAATAGACTTTGGAAAATGGATTACCTACTGAAAGTTTAGAATTTATAGACATACATCCACCAACTGTATAAATAATGGTAACATTCTATGTCTGCATGGATATAATTATTTATGTGCTATATGTGCAATGTTATGCCAAATAAACAAAATATGTAGCGTTCTGCATTTCCATTTTTTTTTTAAGAATGAGTGTGTTAAGTAAACCCCCCATGTAACACAACATCTAATGATGGTGAACATTAAATTCAGCAACAGATTGCATTGGAAGTTATAACCCTTTAAGAAACCCATTCTGCACTAAATCTTAAAATGTCTTCTGCTATAATTAGACATTTCTGAAATATTATTTCATTATTGTTATGAAGACATTTGAACGAAAGGTAAGGTTTGTAAACTGAATTACTGAATCTGAACAGAAATGTGCCAGATCAAATTAACAAACAGAAACAGATCAGATCAAATTAACAAACAGGAATATGCCATAACAATTTAACCCACAGAAGCATGTCAGATTAAATAAACAAACAGAAATGTGTCAGATCAAATTAACAATGAGAAATTTGTCAGATCAAATTAACATATAGAAATAAGCCAGGTATATTAATCAGAATTAAGATATCTGTGCATTAACTTTGCAACATGCCATGGCAGGACTTTCTCTACCAATATTTTCAAGAAGCACATGTAGATATTTTCTGTACTTAAAAACTGTAAGGTTTCAGACAAACAGATACTTCAGCTTTTACAGTTCCAGATGGACTTGACAGACTTTTAAAAACATTTCTGCCAATGCTCTCTGCGTATATAATCTGCAGTTTAATTTATCATAAATTTTCATTAAGATTATCGCAAGTTCTACCCCTGACATTGCTGTCTGTGCAATGTTATCTTTCCTGAATTTTATTAGTCAAAATAACAACAATTGGTTAAAGTTGCACTGACATCTAGAATGGTTCATGTTCATTCCCATCATGCATGTGAAAATGATGTTGTCTTATTGCGGTGTTTAAAAGAGTACCTTTAGGCAAAAATAGGGTATTTTCTAATCTAAGAATTGAAATGTTAATTGGATTTATACTTTGTCACCATGGATTCTTAGTAAAATCGATGCTTATATATCTTTAGAAATCTTCAATTTTGCATGTAAATATTCAAAATCAGAGTTTGCAGTTTTGTCTTACAAAATTGTTTTGAAATTTTGCTTTCATTTCTCACAAGGTCTTAATAGTACAGAGCTATATATGTGTTATTCTATTGATCAGCTACATAGATTATCATGTTCTCATTCTTACATACAAAATGACCACCTATCAAACTAAGAAGATGGAAATTGACAGAAATACATCAATGTCTTAGCTTTTCCAGCCATTAATGAAATTCCTGCACAACATGAGGTCACAGCGATTTCATCAATAAATCACACAGGCAACATTAATTCCTTACATGGTAAATAATATATAATTTGTAGATACCACTAAAATAAAATGAATATGATTTCAAACATAAAATATCTCATTAAACATCACACACAACTCTTGACATAGTTCTGGAGATCTTGGTCGAATTATTGTTAGAAATGGAAAAAAACACATTATATTTACAGAAGTCGTAAATCTATATTCAACCCTGTGGCTTCCGTAACTTTTGTCACCATCAACTGAAAAGGCTGTTGGCATGGTAACATTTTGTATAAGTATTGAGCAGTAATGGATTTCCGCAGCAATAAATAATAGTTGTCGACTTGTCAGGTAATTTCCACTAAAATGTGCAATATAGATTATGGACTTGCTACAACTATTAGTCCTGCAAAAAATAAACCTACCATTTTCACAATATAGACAGAATTACAAATGCAAGATTGGATTTTTTCCCCCTTATCTTCCCAGGAAGGGGTTTCCAATTTAGGTGATAATATAATGTATATCAATTACAGGGTAAATTAGCAAATGCAAATGCCTATTGATTTGCCTAAGCTATGGTGGTATTATAAGCTTAAAATGCAAGTTAAGTGACAGCTGGGTACATTTGTAGGTCAGGTGCTCAACACAGTTCATGCATGCTCACATAATATGATTTTTAATAGGATACCAATATAAATAGCCTCATATAAGTAAATACATATATATTTTAAAAGTGATACTATTTGTTACGCCGTGTGAGGTCTTGTTATGGGATACAGGACTAGCTTCAACCCCATGTCCAATCATAAGACCTTCTTGTAGCAAATTTATTTCCAGTCAGAGTTTAAATGGAAAGCTCATATGGCGACTTTAAGCTCATTACAGGTGAAGCAAGACCCCGGGGGACCTCTGTACACTATTTCAGGCACAGAGTGCACTCAGGTAGAACTACCGACCTACCGCAAGCAAGGTGGAAGGCTTCCTCACTTGAAAAAATCTGAAATGCCCAGAACATGATTCAAACTCACAGCGGTGAGGGGCTGAGGAAAGCAAAGGAGAATTCTGAGATAAATCATCCGACCACATATCTACTGTTGGTTTAACTTGAATGATGGCACCACACAGTTATAACAGATAATACCTTCTCATACACCTCAGCAAGGTGACCAAATTCCAAGAATTTTCTCAAACTGGTAATATTGTATATAATTATTGGGCTAGTAATGTATCCATATTGTCTTTCACAATGTGTCTCGCCTACAAACAATATAATCAAATTCCTTACACAAATTTCTTAAACAATAAATTTGGTTTTAATACTTATAATCAATAAATCTTGTTAAGTTTTATTCATAATTAATCAACTTGTTGAGTTTTATTTATAGTTAAACCATGTTCTCTTTAAATTTGATCCAGTTTAGTTTCAAATGAGCATTTTTTGTACTTTACATAAGTTTAAGTCAAATGTGTCTATTACAGGATTCATTTATAACAAGAGTGCCGTGGTCGCACAAAATACGCCCATCACTGGAAAATTTACAACTAAAGTTATCATTTGAAACTACATTTATTCAATAATCTAAGTCCTAAAAGGGGCATAACTCCAGAAAAAATA
>JAULCC010548252.1:0-10643 GCA_032358795.1 Nuttallia obscurata
TATGTTATGAGTTTAAACAATATGTCATTTTACTATAAAATTATGTTTCGAATTGTGTTTTTATCACACATTCATATATTAGTTATACAATCTTTTCCCAGAAAAAAATATAACGTTTAACAAAATCTTATTCGTTTATAGTTTTGTTCTTTTGTCAGTGTTGATAGATGCCTTGAGTAAGAGGTTATAGTCTATTTAAGCCAAAACCCTCTCCACCAACTCATTTTGAAACAAAACGTTAATTGTGATTTTGTAATAGCACTTAATTGAAATTCATGTCAATTATACTCAAGCCATTCCCATCGAACTTATAACCGTTAGCGTGTCATTTAAATTTGACATTCAACGTTCAGATCTTAATGGGTCATAAACGTCTTATTTTTATAAATTTCGGCATGACTTTCAATTTCAATAAAACGGGCAAATTATAATTTATCGCCAAATTTTCAATGGCGCTCCTTTAATTTTGGAAATAAATCTACGATATTCTTTTTTTTCGGAAACTCGAACGACAATAGCTTTTGAGGAAAGCCAGTGTATTTGAAGAAGCTCACCAAATATGTTACAGCTTCAGCTGAATCAGATCAACACACAATAAATACAAATATCCGCCTTTTCTATCATATTTGTATCATATTTCTCCTACAATCTCCATGAGTGTATGTTGGCTCAGGTGAAACGGATTCTTTAAATGTCTGAATAAGATTCAAGTTACATACTTGAAAAGTTAACACACATTTGTAGGACAATTTTAGCCAGATCTTTAGCCATTTTAATTCCTTATCTCGTGTCATTTATTGTTATTATTCATGTTCAGTGTTGATATGATATTTTTGTTGTGTGTATCTATTAGGAGATTACTTTTCTCGTCTTGTTTTAATTTGTGCATATTTCTATAGTGACTCTGAATTTTATCAAGAACAAAGTGGGTTGTACAACAATATTACATTATTCTTTGGATTTACGTTGATCGTGAATATATACAAGAAAAAAAAATAATGTGTCACTCTGTCAAATTTTTTTTCTCCTCTGGTCCAAACATTCACCAAGTTTATTTCCATTACAGACATAAAAGTTTTGTTCTAACTGTGAACACTTTTTCAAATACAAAACAAATATTAGAGTCAGCTTAAGCTTAAACTACTTTTTGACTTTAAAACAGACATATATTGGCAAGAGCTGCATTCATCTGAGAGCTTTTCAAATAAGTTTGAATCATTTTGACATTTAGAATACTTCTATTTTGAATATAGTTGAGTTAAGTTGGCAATTTAGCCGCAATTTCTTTTGTATAATTAAAGACTTGCAGAGAATATACCTACCCATTTTCATAAACTATTCAACATTTACGGAATGAAGAAGAACAAATGTGTTGTTTTTTTTTCAATTTCATAAATTTCTTATAGAATGACTGACCTCATGCTGGATGGAGACATCTGCTATTGAATGATTGTTTCAAGTTGCATATGTACTGAGCATATTAAATACATCACCATTTTAAGACAATAATGACTATGTTTTACATAAGTGTACTTAGTGTTATGCAGTCATACATAACACAAATGATAAATAAACACTTCATTAAGTTAAACCTTGACGTTAAATAAACGTATTATATCATACGGGTTAAAGGCAACGTATTTACATTCTCCTCTTGATTTCTGCACAAAAATGCGGTTCATTTTGCATGAAACGTACGACCTTTCGTGACCTTTTAGTAGGCGGAGTCTAGAATTATCAAATTACCATAAGTTAAAAAATTACAAGTAAAATCTCATTAACACAGATAAACACAACTGTTTTGTTTTCAATTGGTAAACATAGACAGTAAATGTTTAGAAAATACTAGTATAAATCTCCGTTTTCTAGAATATATCGAAACTATTTTATGCGTGGTTGCATATACTAACGGTGAATTACATATAAAGGCGACAACAGGCAATTCCAAGCTTCAGAACCAACTTTAAAAGCTAAAACTTCGATATTTGCTGTGCAGTTTCGGTTACAAAGAGATTGAAAACAACTTGCAGTCAAAGGAATGAAGTTCTGAAAAACGGATATTTTTATGCAAAAACTGAATATTCTGAAATGAAGCAGGTTGTTTGTTGTGGTATAGTCTTATCAGGGGCCTTCTAATGAGATGAAGGAAGACATATACATGTAACTATAATGGATCCTTTAGTTCGTAACTGTTACGAAATTTGAAAATACATATAGTATATTGTTGATTCTTGCTTGAGTTTCAACCCCCTCCCTTAATGTGACAAAGGCATGCAACATATCATGTTATATAATTATATATTGGCCATTATCTGAAATCAGAAGTACATTGTAAATATATGAGAGTATAACTAACGAAGACAGAATTATTTGATCACAAATAAGTGTTAAAATATTGCATGTCACAGAAATGCATCGTGCAAAAATCTGTTTACATTGATGTTCGATGTGATTATATCACCTAGCCACATCCTGTACATAAATAGGTAGCATTGTTTATGGTATACTAGCCTATATTTTTTATTATTTCTGCTGATATTTTCAACAAATATCGACGTCAAAATTCAGCCCCAATAATGTGTATCTATGTTCAAATGACTTAGCTCTATTTGACTTTCGCAAAACTAGAGTGTACGTAACTCTATTTGTCTTTCGCAAAAGTAGATGCTAATGCCAAATCAATGAAAATATATTTTAATAATGTCGATAACGAAATTTTTTGCATAAGCTGTTAATGAATTAACCATCTTTAATCAATTTATTATCAGATAGATTAATCGTCTGTGTTATCAACTTTCCGTGTAACATCGCATAGGTAGGTTGTTTCAGAATGACAGGCAACTTTACATCTGAGGCGTTTTTAACAACGCTGACGCTTCGAGTAACATTGTGAATAACTTTATCCTGAACGGTGTTTACAGAAGAGAATTACAGTAAAGGTAACGTGGGTGTGTTGAAATTTGCGTTGTCTGATTGGCCACCAGAAAAAAGGGGTAAAACTGCTGCTGGTTACATAAATCTGCAGACTGGTTAGGAGAATTGAAATAGCCGAGGCTTTTCGATTACTAAGGTGTCTTTGCCCTAAATACCGCGTTGTTTCACCGGGTGTAAACTAACTGGGACTGGTATACCGCTAGATGGCGAAGCACGCAGATAGACGGTTATTCTAGGTGGTGCGATATTTCTAGCAAACCACAAAACAGCGAATTCAATGGAATTAATCTGCTGTATAATTGTAAATATAAGCATTGTATGGCGACATGTGTGCGTTCATGCGATATGAATGCAATTGGTGACGCACTCAAATTTACCATAAAGCACTGTCGCACTTCATGAATTTGCCTACGTCACCAATTATGTTCATCTCGCATGAGCGCACACACATGATGTCATTTAATTTTTAAATATATAATAAATTAAAGGCTGCTCCCTGGCTTGGCCTAATGGCCGGAAAAAACCGTTATAATCTGACATCATATGTATGCCTCATTTGGAACTTATACGATTATCTAATTTGCTGAATGGAATGCAAAACTATTTCAACGTTATGTAGAAGGTATTTGCACTGTTGTATTAATCATTAATTTGGCAAGGATATCATGTTTTATTATTCTAATTATTTTTGCGATGTTCGTCATTAGTGTATTTATTATAATTAAGAGATATGAAACCACAGTTATAAGAGGAGTCAGAAAACAATATAACCAAAGGCTACGAAATTAGTATTAGAAGGGATGGGATAATGAACCAGTATCCTAATGGTAAAGCGAACATATATTAGAAGGGAAGATATGGAATTAATAACATTAGCTTCAGCATTGAATAGCATTAGTGGATGTGGAACTAATATATCTTATTGAATTGTAATCTGCATTATTAGGGATTGAACAAGCCATATACAACAACTATATTATAAGGAAATAAACACATAATAACAAAATGATACCAAAAGCTATTAAGGGAACAATTACAAATAAGAGATAAGGAACAACTGATATAATAAGGGAATGAAGAACCGAAATTATAGAGAGATACAGAACCCATATGACAGGAATATCAGGAATCAATATATGTCGAGAGTTGAAGATTGAATATTATGAGATGATCCTGCACCAATATTATTTCGTTTCAAGACAAATATTATTATTGCAATAATAACACAAGTGTTCTAAATTATGACACAAAAATATGGTTCAAGCTTTACGATTAACGCTGTGTGCATACTTGATGTCGAAAACGTGACGGCTTTTCATTCAAATTGGTCATAAATTCAATCTGTTTGGCATTTATTACAACTTACCAGAAAACCAGTTGCATATGTTGCGATTTGTCGTTAAAATCTCTAGAAGAAATTGACTGTGCTAATTTTTTACAGCCATTGTTCAGATTTAAACATTACGTCAGGGTCAATGCTTCATTAGCTTACATAATTATCTTGACTGATGCATTTATTCTAGCTCTGTTTTACAAATAAAGCTTTTAAAGTATGCATCATATTTTCTATAAATATTTTTGCATTCTACTTCAATTGCTATATGGGGAAGATTAGTCGAATAATTATAATACTTGACTTTTTCCAAGATTTGAGACATTTTGCAGAGAAACAATGATAGTTTATTTAGCACGAGTAATTTAAGTTATACAATATGCATTTGCCATATTTTATACAACATATAAATGACAACACATTAGCAACATGTTCTAATGCATTTTGAGACAAAGAGAGAGAAAAAAATATAGAAAACAAGACAAATATATATACACAGACGTAGATCAAGTAAGGGATAGAGAGAGAGAGTGAGAGAGTGAGAGAGAGAGAAGTCACTTATAAATACAATTGTTAATTATTCAATGACCAAATCTGTCTGTACAAAGAAGATATAGTTGATACAACAGTGACAAACAGATAATTATCGGTTAACAACCTGTTGCTGCTTATCTGAATATGCTTATATGGTAAAGGAATACATATTTGTGCAAGGGATGTTTATTTTTCAAATATCTCTACAATCTTAACTATACTTTTCAATGTTAAAATACAATTGTATAACCTATGATGTAGCACTAGATAAGTAGAAAGTGGAACCCGATCAATTATCCAGACATCGTAATTACAGAAGCCCTATATTATTTGCTGATAATTGCTTTACATCCTAAGGCAATTACGTTATTACCCAACTGTTCTTTCACAGCTTGTGTGTCATGTTCTAACAAACATATTAGCCATTGCGTATCACATAATTGCCAGAAAAAACATTGCAAGCATACAAATATAAATAAATAAATCTACGTGCGATTGCCATTATTAGAAATGAGACTAAATTGTTCTTTGTCCCTAAAATAAGCATATCTGTAAACACAAATTTCTCGAAAGTTATTATTTTTCTTTAGAACTTTCTTCTACAACTGTATCCCTTCAGTGATATTACACATATTTCAATGGATTTATACGTGTTAACTGTGATAAGTATAAGATACAATAGTCTCTTATAATTCATTTATGAATGACATGGTTTATTGTTATATGTTTGCTTATGTAGTTAAAACTATGTTACCATGATGAGACTAAAATAAAGATATATACATATTTGCAAAATAATATTCTCAAAATAAGCTTTATCATATATGTAACACTTTTGATATATACATGTACTATGGCTAATCAAACTCTGTATGTTAATGCTTGTGTTATCATCATTACGAGGCTTGACAAAATTAAATGTTCTTATGGAATTTGTCTTACGTTATTGATGGAGGTGCTTCGTGAGGAAGGAGTTGTTGACTTGATACAACTTTGATCTTCTTCGCTGAAATGTATTTGTTTGAACACCAAGGGGGGGGGGGGTAACATTCATTCATGTGAGGCTTTCATCCAGCTGGCCGGTGGCTCTACTCAGAGTTACCGGGAGATTTCCCCCACCACAAAAGCTTGATAAGTCGCCATATGAATGGACTATGGTGGTTTCACATTAAAGAAAAATTACAAACGTGATTTTCGGTGAATGCAACACATGCAAAGCAGATCATTAGAAATCCAGTATCATACTCCATGCATTTATACACCTTCATGTAGAATAAACCTCAAGTATAATTAATCCAAATTATGTTTTTAATTTATATGTGTTCCTGTATAGGCAGCATATCGTGACCAGTATTTCGTTAAAATGACCAACAAACGGCATAAGGCAGAAACGCATCGGTGCTATGAAAAGGAAGAATGTTCACCAACACCGTCCAGTATTGTTGAAAGAGTTTTCAATATTTTTTATAATACCGAGCTCATGATCAGCAGTATAAAAGCGTAATAATTTCTTTCAATATACACATATATTTTAAACGTATGACTCGAAGATATGAATAGCATCTTAACTGAAACAGACTTTATTGATAAACATATGCATATCTGAGCATGTTCACCATCTTCCAGGAATTCGAATTGCTTCATTTCAAAATAAAGGTTTGATCATAAACAGTACCAAGTTAAGTGGTATGGCTTCTTCATCAGTTATTTGATCCGATTTCCATCAATTGGAATAGTTAAAACAGCTTCTTATAGGATAGTTTTCCAATGTGTTAGCAATGCCCATGGATAGCAGAGTTGATTCTAGTTGAATGTTCCGATAAAATTGCTTGTCATTTGTATGGGCACAATTTACACTGCGTACTATTTAATTTACATATGTAGATTACGCACTTACCTTCTCGTTAAAGTGTGATCGCAGAAACAGAAAATATGTTGTCTGCGCTTGGCACGTTGATTTTTGACTTATCAATCAATACAAGTCTCTCAAATTGCCATGCAACTATGACTACACTTAGATGAACGATAATTAAGACAAAAGGATTTCTTTGCCTCCCGGATCACACATACACCTTCTTTCTTCCTAGCTGACTTTAAATAACTATGACTGAACCGCAATGCGAGAAAACGTCTCTTTGAACAAACCTTTCTTGCTGACATTTTACTATTTGCGTTTAGTGTAAACTTTTCTCCTTAAATGTGTTTTCATTTTTTACAAACTAAATTATGTTTTTCATTTTATAGGTTCTAGAAGTTCAGACATAACATGAAATTTTTATCAGAATGTTTCCTATCCTGACGTCGTTGACGATTCCGGAAAAAAATTAAATGGTATTAGGTTTTTCTTTAACCTGAACTTTGTTTCATCCCCTCCTAGTCCTTCACTGAGGTACACGTAACGTTGATCATTAGCCGTGAACCAGAAATACCGGTAATTATATATCCTTCTCAGTGGTTTAAATCGCAGCTGTTAATACTGCTCCATTCATATGTACAATTCAAATTAAGGCACACAACATTTATGTAATAATTTTTTAATGTATTGAAGGTGTTATATCATAAATACATTTATAGTTTGTTAAAATAGGAATATGCTATACAATTATAGTTTTATCATAATTAAAATAATTAGTTATAGACGATTTTGAAAAGTTTTTTCTCAGATTTAAGGTTATGCTACAAGCATAAAACAAAAACGACATTGTATGCTTGATAAGGTTGCCGATTGCTTAGGTAATAAAACAGTTGTTTCATGGGTTTTAGGGGAACAGTCAAACTATTGTCCCTCGGTATTGGGGATGACATTTAGAACTGTTTCCCTCTACCTTTCGGCCTCGGGCAAAGTCATCCCAATACCTCGGGTCAACAGTTATGACCGTTCCCCCAAAACCCATGAAACAACTGTATATTATTAAACCCCAAATGCATTAATTTGGTTGTAGACCTCAAACGTCTACCGGTATTTCAATCTAAATCACCAAATTGTGTTAGGCATCGGCATAACAATATTTTACATCGGTCAGGTATAACATATCACTACGGAATTATCGATGGTCTGATTTCTATCTATCCATAATATCTGGATTGACATGTTTCAGATTACGGAACTACACGCACAATTTTTTAAGACAGTCGTAGTTGTGGCAATATTATGATACATAAATTATGGAACCATTATTGATTACATGGATTTTAGGGATCAAGCGCACAAGGAATGCGAGTAATTGGTTAAATTCTCGATTTGATAGTCGAAAAACTTCGTATAAAATCATTATTAAACGATAGTGTCCTTTCTTACCAATAACTGTCTGATCAATATTTATTTCTACATAACTGAACCTTTTCTTTACGTTGAATTAGGCAGTTCTGCAAACGTTTTCGTCTATCGGTCAGACTTAATCTGAAATACGGTAAATTAATCACTACTTTAATGATGTTTACAATGACGTAAAACTGCTATTCAAATAGAGATAATAAGCATCACAAGAGAGCTATTCGACTTACAAATGTTCCATTTTTGGTTATGAAATTTTTGATTACATTTTTTGATAAAAAAGTTTTTAATTCGACACTATGTTTAAGCTGGTTAAGAAGCCTTTGTCATTCGATTCGTTGACAATCAACACGCAGATTATACTAACAAGGCTTAATAATGTTACAGCTGAACTGAATGCACTCTCTGAATTTCAGGTTTAAGCCAGCTTCGTTAGTGCGCAACAGCATTTAATCAGAAACATTTGCTAAATACTAACTTAAGATCGGGTGTCCTTTTAACAAGTCAGATGATTCGATATTGTTTTTAGATATGTTAGAAGTCGGCATTGACAATCTTGTTTTCTTCTGTTTATTAGATCGCTTTCATTACCAAATTGTTACTAGAATAAATGGATCTTGTAAGCGCGTAATCAAATGCAAATTCGAATAAATTGCTTCTGAACTAGTTTGTGGACGGTACCTTAGTACCGTTCTTTGTAGTGGAACATTTTGAAAGGCATACAACATTGATGCCAGATTTCCGTATATAAAAATATGACAAATCGTGAACCAGACTGTACAAAACCGCAGTATTGACGAAGTTTACCAACAAAGTAGTAACATACATGAGTCGATGATGTAAGCTTTTTGAAATGTTTGCTAAGAAAAGGACACTGGAGACAGAGTTTGTGAGCGGTAAATAAAGATTGTATAGTTTGCTATGCAAAGTGTCTTTTATCTGGGTATGTCCAAAATGTTTGTATACATACACATCACATCATCTGTTGGTGAATGACAGGGCAGGATATATGATTAAAGGTCTAATCAACTTGCAGTTAAACAACTTGTTCTGAATTTCCTAAAATATGTAACAGACTGCCAAACCAAATCCAATGCTTCAAACTGCATTTACTTTCTATCTTTCTAATTTTAGTCTTTTTTCTACATTTCTTTCTTTCTGCCTTTCATTGTGTTTCCTTTGATTCTTTCGTCTGTTCTTGCACAAAATTACAAAAGACCTTTTTCTTTCTTTCCTGTGTAATAAGTTTATTCTTTCTTTGTTTTTTCTTCTTTTCTTAAATTGTTTCTTCCTTCTTTTCATTACAAGTTTCTTTTTTTCTTATTTGTTACTCCTTTTTTCCTTTTTTTCTGTTTCTTCTTTCTTTGCTTCCTGTTTACTTCCTCATTTTGCTTCTATTTTTCTAATTTTCTTTAATCTGTTTTATTCATTTCTTGATGGCCTCTGTGGCCGAGTGGTTATAGTCGTTGACTTGCAATCTCTCAGCTCCTCACCGCTGTGGTTTCGAATCCTGGTCTGGGCACTTCGGTTTTTTTAAGTGAGGAAGCCTTCCAGCTGGCTTGCGGTAGGTCGGTGGTTTTACCCGGGTTCACTCTGTGCCTGAAATAGTGAACAGAGGTCCCCCGGGGTCTTCCTCATCTCTAATGAGCTGGACGTCACGATATGACTGAAATACTGTTAAAGCGACGTTAAATTCCAAAACAAACAAAATCATTTCTTGATTTTTCTTTATTCCCTTTGTTTCCTTCTCATGTGTTTCACCAATTTTTGTAACGCCATGTTACAAACGTATTTATTTCGTTCTTTTATTCCTTCTTTTTATTTTCCTTTTTTCTGTTTCTTCCTTCTTTGTTTCTTTCTTCTTTTATTTGTTCTTTCTTCCTCTCTGTTTTAATCGTTTCTTCCCTACTTTCTTTAAACGTCTGTTTCTTTCTTCACTGTTTTATTTGATTCGTTAATTCTGACTTTCCTCTTTTGTGTTCTTCCTACATTTCTTTGGTAGTTACTTCGATTTTCTTTTATACTTTATTTCTTTTATTCTTAAGCTGTTTTATTACTTCGAAACTTCCCTCATCCTTCCTTTCCTCATGCAATAAGCGAATTTTTGGAAAACTAATTTCTGGATAAAAGGGGATGAAAATTCACTTGAGAATCCTTTTGTTATATCCTTGCGACTTTTGTATTTGCTTATGACATCTGGTTTAAAAGAGACTTAGTAGTGACTGAAAGATTAAAACTAATCTTCCCGTAGAAAATTTCGAAACATTTCAGCTTTATAATTTACACATTTCAAAGGCTGATGAATTTATATAAATTTTGCCTAAGTTAGTTACAGTGCTGTACTATAAAAGTGTGTCTGGTATCATAACTCTCATGTTTCACACATACTAGTGATACCACGACGAATATCATGAGCTGATGATTACTATGATGTTTGTACTAAACGATTGTTGCAACATAGTTAAAATGCACTTGAGGAATGCACAACTATGTTTAGACTGAGGTTAAGGGGTTCCTAGATTTCTAATGTATGTCCATCAAAGGACATTTATATATGGTTTACAACTG
>JAULCC010548363.1:0-10643 GCA_032358795.1 Nuttallia obscurata
GAGTTTCTCGGCTTCTAATCTGGATCCAAGCTGTTTGCAAATTCTATCACGGTCGCCCTTAGCAGGCTAAAGGTTAAATGGTACAAGTAAAGTAGGTAAACTGTTGTTTATATAGGGTTTATATAGGGTTATAAAGTTTTTCGATAACCTTTGTCGGAGGGTAATGTAAGAAATTTGGTATAAATACACGCAAACAATGGAACTTCAAACCTTTAAATTAACCTTATTGCTAGAATGTGTAAAGCATTTGTTCATCAGACAGTATGTTAACCTGATGTGCATCATATACTAACATTGTATTTGTTCTTGTTAAGTAGATTTTGTGAAATATGATTTTTTACTAAGAAGAACAAACTGTCTACAAGAAATTATGAAAAATGACATTATACATTGTATTATAGCAACCTCAGACCCCCAGTAAGGCACGTGTTGTCCTGTTAAAAGAGTTAAATTGTTGTTTCTAGTAAAATTTTCCATACTCATAATGTTATAACTAATGTCCTTGTAATAGTATGTTTTGCCTAGATAAAAATGGCATTCTGTACTAAAAAATTGATTTTTTATAATGCTATTGAAATGACCATATTGTATTTAGTTAAAAACTACAAAGTTTATATTCGAATTGAAAGGAACATTTTCATGAAAATGGTGGGGGTTTACATTAGTTGCTGTTCATTCTCTTAGTGAACGAAGATCATAAAAAATATCTTCAAATTAATTATCCAAAAGATCTCTGTTTCCCAAATATACCAACCCCTCGCGTGCATCTGTTTGAACATAGAAATATACATGTATGTATACACTTTCCAACTTTACACTGTGAGTATAAAAAACCTAGATTTCAAAACTTTCTGAAGTTAGAAGACAAAAATGTCCGTCTGACTTTATTGATATGATTAGAGGATATCAAACTTTGATCAGACATATTTAAGACAAGTAGGGTGTAAATAGGTCTACACTTAAGAAAGTTTTGTAATATCGGGCTTACTCTTTTGAAAAAGTACCCACTGCTATTTCTGTTCAGCTATATCTGTATTTGATATCACGTGACTGTGACGTCATGAAATTATAATACTGTTCGGTGTGGTAGTTAGGACTGTTTAAGGACGTTTATCCTTTTGTAATCATAATGTTTTATTTGATGTCAAGGGGGTTGATGATATTTACTAAGTATTGTAGATTGTATTTGATTTTATGTATGTAAAGTTACAAAGCCAGCTATCGCGCATCGTGTAGTTAGATAGATGGATAAACACAGACAAAAAAATTGTTTTTTCATTTCTGTGAAAACTGTGTATGATATGCACGTGCGATGGCTGGAATGTGTATATTTCTTACAGAGGAATCCCCATGACGTCACATAACTGTTATTGTTAAATTTTTTGTTGATATTGTAAGAAATATAAATATGTGATCCTCGGAGAGATGGGTACAATGACAAGTTTAACTTTCGAAAAGAAAAATTACAAAGAAAACAAACATATTTCATTTAGATCTAAATAAAAAATAACCTGATATGTTTAGTAATACTTAAATAAAACAATTTCATTCAGGTAAATAAAACGTTATTTATTTAAAGATGCACTTTTTATCACTTCAAAATTTGACAGGTCATATTACCAATCAATTAATATAATAGTGATGATTTGAAGAAAGTTTTCAAAAAGTGTAGATCTAAATCTGACGTCACACCACGTGACATTTGACAACGGTTTACACTGTTTGCCATATGGGGGCGAAGTATTCATCCAGTTTCAAGGAATTTCAATTGCCTCAGTCAAAATTTCAGGTCATTTTGAAGAATAACACACCGACGGATTTATTTTTACTCAAATAGTTTCTATATAACTGCTGTCATAAAGGTTGAACGATGCGAAGTAATTTGAGACATAGCATCTTGTCATTATGGGTATGGCCCTCTCTCTACCAGTGCTTTATATAACTACAAATTATACCTCATTAAGATCCTAATTGGGTCATTTTCTGTGCAATTTTGTACATACGTTTTTGAGCGTTGGAGATATGTATAATTTGATATACTCAATCTATATCCCGTCTTGCACGTAATTTTTGATAAAACTGTGTTTTTTATTTTACGATGTACATAAAAGCCCTTGATTATAGGGTTTTCTTTTTCATATATATTACAGTATTCAACTAACTGTTCATGAATAAGTAAGTGATTATTCTACTTTCGTGTATTTTCTATAACCAGTTTTAAATAGTTGTTGTTTGTGTAGTATACTGTAGGCAAATGGCTGTTGTTTTTATTTCAAATTCTGGTATAAAAAACATGAAATTCTATTAAGGCAGATATTTCTTATACATATATGTATTGAAAACATTTAATTTTGAAACGGATTTCGCCTGTTAGTTTTATTTGTCCTATGCAACTTCTACACTCTATGTGCTTGATAAACAAATGTGATTGGCTGTTTAAAATATAAGTGTTTTCATTGGCTGTTAAAATATAAGCGTTTTGATTGGTTGTCTTGTGCTGTTACAATGCGGGTAGTAGTGCCTAGATAGTTAGAAAATATATATATCAAAGTACAAGACTTCTTATCGAACCTATATCAGTCGGTAAAGAATTAATTGAACTTAAAAATCTTAAGACATAGATTCTTTTTGTGATTATCGTTCTGACCTTTTATGAGGTTACATTTCTGACTTTTTATGATTACATTTCTAATCGATAATTTGCCAAACATGATATTGCAACGTATGATAAACTGTCTATTATGAGTTAAATTGTTTTTCAAACTACGAAAACAAAAGAAATAACAACAGCAAAAAAAGTCACATGCTATGCTTTTTGTACATGACGTTTAAGACCTAAATAGCCTATGAAGTCAGGATACGAACAGACACGAGTCTTATGTATTCTTTGTAATACACTAATCTGTCTGTTACAGCAATTATTCATCTTTTTGTTCTAAGATGAAGATATTGAAATATATGGGTTCCCCTACCCGCCTATTATCTTTTCCACGTTTCTATGGAGAACGGTCGAGGACCGAGGTCCGTATTTTAAGATATAGCTAAGAGTAAAGTTTCATAATGTGCGAGCGTATTAAGTAATGACAAATGTTAAAATTGTCGCTTGTACCTATAGGAAGTTTTACTGTTATAATAAGAAACCGACAAAAATATCTAGTTGGACAAATATTTTTTAGGAATACCCCGAGCTATTGTCAAAACAGATAACGTAAATTCAACGTATGACAATGTTTTCTGTTGTATGACATTGTTTACGACGGGCCTCTGTACTTTATTACCTGTGTGCAAACCCGATATTTTCATATGCCAAATAAAACAATCGGTATCAGAATTTCACGCTGTAGTTTGCTCTGAAGAATTGAAGAAAAAAATATTAACAAACATGATTGGAATGAAAACAACAGGATATTTCGCGAGTATTACAAGAACTACATCCTGTAGATTGTCTGGTGAATTGTATTCATTCACATTGTTCTGTATAAGTAATCAAAAAAGGAGATCGCAATACACCGTAGAATATACTGGAGTATAATGATATTAATTAGTATTTACATATTGTCATTTCGTGAATATTAATCTGGATTCATAACAGTATATGATTAAATATCATGGACTTATTTATCTGAATTCGATTAATCAGGAGATCTATGTTTTACGGGAGTGTCCATGATTTCATCTAAAGTAGATTATCATGTTACATAAAATTTGCAAATTAAATAAGGCGTGTAATTAATTATATAAACTCTAGTACAGTACGTTTTGTATCTAACTCTATTTTTAAATTAATGTTTGACCCTATGTGAACAAACTTTTTAAACACGTCATGGGAAATGTCCGACGGACAACCGGGTAGAACACATTCAAAAGGGTGTTGAATGATGGTATAAATCGTGTGTCTTTTATTCACATTCTAGCCCAGATGTTGTTTTATTTACGACTGATTCGCGAGAAAGTTTTTTAAGCAAGAAATGAAACATGTTATAACATGGAACAGAAATCATGAGTTGACTATACAAACTTTTTTGTAAAAGTATTTTGCGTGATGTTACACTATGGACATTTGTTCCCGTGACATGTATCATCATTTCGTATTTTGGGTTTAGTTGATAAGTTTAAGAATGACAGGACTCTTTGGAAACTCTTTGAATGACAATAGAAAATAAACAGAAAAAATATGTTATTGTACCGAGGCTAGGAAGAAATGTCTAGATTGTATTTAAGAATAAAAAATAACGTATTCATTATGTGACAATTAGGACTAGAGTGGTTTGGAATGCATTTGTTTGATACTATCTTAAAATAATATGGTATGTAATTGTTTGACAATACCTAAGAAAAGTGTGTTATGTTCTTGTTTGTTTTATTTCCCGACTTTATTTTGTCAGTTCTGGGCCCTCACTGTGCAGTCTGTTCTATGTATGATGTATTTTTGTACATTATTGCGGTGAAGTTTTTGGTTTGGTTTGCACTGTCGAAAGGACGTTGATTTTTTCCGTATGCAATAAAAATGAATAACATTTAAGCCTTGTTCTTTTTATACAGTTCCGTAACATTTGGCACGTACTGTCCTTTTACACAGGGAGGACAGACGTTGTTGGCTATTTTGACTGTCGATATTCGTCCAAGTTACCTTGAATGGGATATATTACGAGATCTTTATACTATAAAATATATAAAACATAACACTTCTCGCTTGCTTTCGAGTGAACTACATATGATACATCTCTGGTCAGTCTTGGATACACAGTATTTGATTAAGTCACCGACAAGTCGCAGGGGAGAGATAAAGAAACGACTGCAAATTGAATATTATGGAGCAGAACTATGGGGTTCCATGTAAACGAGTTTTCCCAATGTCCTCAACACATCTGATATCGTGTACTTTACTACAGGAACAGCAGTATCATCACAAGAACACGCTTTCGGATGAAATTCACTTTATTCAATGGCATGATCATCATTCTCAACGAATGACTTGCGAAGTTTGCACCAATATTTGGTTTTAAATGGAAGTAAAACGGCAAACTATAAGAAACAGTTTGTTAATTATTCAATAACGCAAGAACTTATAATAAACGTTACACTTTTTGTTGAAATAGATGGATATATAGATTCTAGTCTGTTTCTTGATAAGAACCAGTACTTGATGTCAATTAAGGTCACGAGAAATGCCCCTTCGTGGTTTGAATCTGCAGTCTCTTAATCACAAAGAGGACACTGTATCCACTACAACACTGCGCTTCAAAACAATTGTTTGTTTAATTCTAGATAAAAATTAACATCAAATGTCCACATTGAGATACTCACTGGATCATGGAGCCAAATTTATTCTTTATATTAAATCTTATGACTGACCCTTTCATGTATAGAATGGGCCTATATTGTAACAACACATAGTACATGTATTGCTAATCAGTCTGTTTTGCCTGTGATATAGTGATAACACATCTACAACATACACAGATCGACAGCATACACAGATTGACAGCATACATAAAATACACAGATCGAAATCATACACAGATCGACAGCACACATAACATACACAGATCGACAGCATACATAGCATACACAATCGACATAATACATAGCATAATACATAGATCGACAGCATACATAGCATACACAGATCGATAACAAACATAGCATACACAGACCTACAGCAAACATAACATACACTGATCGACATCATACACAGATCGACAGCATACACAGATCGATTAAAAATGCGATAAAAATTTAAAGTCCGACCTTAACATTCATTGATTCATTCACATAAATTCATTCATAAACATTCGCGTTTAGGCCAGGAAACTGACAAGTTTTGACAAATTAGGAAATAGAGAAAAAAGGCATGCAAGAGAACGCCATTTAAAGGAATTGCTTGAACTGTTGAGGTGTATTAGTAAATTTAGGCGTTGGTAGGTATTCGTGGACTTGGTACTCAGGAAAGGAAACTTATTGTTTTTTGTCTACCTTAACACGGAAAAAAAAACATTTCCAAATTCTCGAGGTAGCAATGAGAGTCGGTGTATCTAAATCAAAACGAAAACATATGGCGCACGTACAGCCAGGAATTATGAAAAGAAATATGATTGATTTATTCCGAAATAAATATTTCGCTTCCAGAATCCATCCTGTCTGTAGGATAGACAGACGGTATTTCCTTTCAGACTAGGACCAGTGGAAACCCTAGCCTCGCGATGAACTAAAGCTTTATTATTCTCCCGACAGAACTCCACAATGAAGCAATATTATTCCAATTTGTCAGTTTCAATTGAGCTTTTGACTCTCAGTAAAATTGCTTTTTATATGATATATATTTATATAAACTCACTAAAGAATTATGTAACAATACATGGTGAGGTACCCAATGCACTGTGAATTGTTTTGAAACAACCGTGATACACGCGTCATTATACGATTATAGAAGGATTAAACTAAATACATGTAATAAATATTTCTGATAGTTTTAATTATATTACTGAGAGCTGATTAAACCAACAGCTTAAACCTTAGCCTGCTTAGCGCGACTGCGATAGACTTTGCAAACAGATTGGATCCAGATTAGACACCGAGTAACTCGGCGTCTAATCCAGACCCAAGCTGTTTGACACTCGGCCAAGTGTTTCTCCATATATTAGGCGAACCCGATGGGTTTTAAATCCAGGCAGACGACAATTTAAGCAGACGACATTTTTTTCAGCAGGCTAAGGGTTAACAAGATACAGGAACAATGTTTTAAAATTTGCACCACACGTACTACTGATAGTGACTATGAATAATACTTCCTTTATAAGTTCGAAAAAGTAAACATGAAATATCCTAAATAGAAAACTGGTTGAGTATTAAACTTTGAAATAAAAATTAAATAATTTGGAATAAAGGAAAACCTATAATACAATAAAAGTATTGAAGATTAAAGCAGAAGTTATTATATCGGAAAAGATTATACCAGAAAAGAAAAAAGATTAAATAGAATAGAATAGAAAATATATATCTATAGGAGTAAATGTAAAAACGACATAGCTAACATATTTTTTTATATTTTACAATCCGGCTCAGTAGCATTTGTTTTTTTATTACAAAAACTATCACGGAAAATGCAGACAAGACAAGCCAAACCACATGCAAACAAACAGCAGACAGATATGGTTATTTAGGCAGATGCCGTCTACGATAAGTTTAAAATTATTGTTTTAAAATAAATATAGTTCCAAATTTGTGACGGAAGTCAGCGTTATGCACTGAATGAAAGACAAACATTGTCATATCTAATGGCAATTCCTCAAAAACAACATTACACTTGTAATGAAAAAATAACAGTAGTGTCCTTTCAGTAGAATGCTAAATTTAAATGTGTATGTTAAAACTAATATTTTATATAGATCTGCATGTTGAAGTGGAAAACTTCAGCATTACGAGCGACAATATTAATTTGTTTGAAATTTATTTAAATCTAAAAATAACCCTGAAGCATGTCATGTGATGACACTTATACCGTTTCGATAGACTAGTGGTTAGGCATCCTAATCGCGTAAGACAGGTAGAGGGTTTGATACCCTGTGGAGGCTTGGCTAATACAGTCGGTCGGTTAGCAACCAGCTTGTAACAAAATGGTTGTCTACCCGTGTGATGCTTGACATCAATGACAAGGGATCGTGCAGTAGGGTGTTCTAAAATGTGTCTGATAAGCCAGACTGGCTGTCAATAAGGGAAACACTGTAATAAACAAGCACTAAACGTCATTTACTTTAGCAACATGATGTCTTAAACTGGATATATTTTATAGAAATCTCGACCCAGTTCTTATAAAACTCTAATCGGCGATGAGAACAAAAATCAAAATTCTTTTTTTTTATTCAGCAAAAGTTACTCAGAAAAACCTCAGAATGTTGGTGTAATATATATATTGTTTCATATAACTATACTGATTCATTAAATGCACTTTTTATTTTATTTAATTTATTGAAACAAAATAAACAAAACAACAAACAAACAAACAAACAAAAAAACACAAGAAAAACTGTTTTCACCAGAAAATGAAATTTAAAGCTTGGGCAAACAGAACATTGATTTATCTAAATTGATATGTTATAGAGTTGAAGTAATTGAACGAAGAGATAATAGAATATTGGACAGCAATGTGACGATCCCGTCACATGAAACAATGATATTCTTGAAGCGCCTACCTATTTAAATCTGAGAGTAATTTCAAAAGCCTCTCTCAGATGAAGTTCTAATAAACTCTCTGACACCACTTGATCCCTATTATAAAAAAATAAAATCATTACAAATAAAAAACGTGCAAATAAACTCGGTGGAATAACTTAAACAAGGGTTGGTTACCGCCCTGTTGGTCAAAGATTCAAATTTCTGCTCGGCCACGAAATTCACAAAGAACACATCTCGTCAAGGTGTTAACATAGTAACATGTGTTCAGTTGGAAACACGTCAGTTTCTTGCGAGAATGCGAAATAAATTTTGAATGATATTTACCTTAGTTGCATAGTCAAACTTGGTGGTAGGATTCAACTAAGGTCATCTTTTATTCATTTTTTTTGTCTTTTCTCTCGTTTTTTTCAGCCTTGTTGTCACGCTGACAAGTAAACTAATCGTGTACAATTGAATATTTTGAAGAATAAATAAAGATATAAAAACAAAACATCAACAAGCGCTTGTCGTGATTCTCTTTACCGTCTATCCCCACGGCTGACTAACGACAACATTCAATCACGATACCCAAAGACAAAAAATTGATTAAACCACCAGTGTCTCCACTACAAGTCTGGCAACCCGATATGCTCCTCGCTTTCCTAGAATCTTCAAGAAAACCCATTTAAAATCTCAAATTTAAGATCCCAGTAAAGCATCAAGGGAGGTTTCTAAACAATTAAATCATGAATTTGATATTGAAGCAATAATTGGCTTCTTTGAGACAATCATTTACTCATTTCGGAGATATGCAGTGCGCTCTCTACCTCCGTAACGATGTAAGCTACGGTAGCGCCATTAAAATTACATAAACGCCGTAATTCCCCATGCCTGTTGTAATTATTATGTAATTTGTGGGAATTAGTTGTATTGGAGTAACATTGTTCCTTTGAGCGGAGACACGTTGAAGGCAATTTGAAACGGTTAAATTTAAACACAAGACGTGATATTTAAGTTAAGTGACATGTCTAGTTTAATGATACGGTCTGTCTGAACAGACGTCTTGGAGAAAATCGCAGAGATGTATCAAAGTGGGAATTTTTAAGACGTTTTAAATTGGATTACTGCAGCGGGGGAGGGTTTTGAAATCGAGGATCGGAGAGTTTAAGGCGCATGCTGTATTGGAGGAAAATGTATCAATGAAGTGAAAAAGAGAAGTACGGTTAAATCAATCATGTTTAAAGTGGGGAATTGTTTTGTCAAAAGCGGTATTAGATTGAGACTGAATGTTTAGCGGTATATTCATCCGTTTTTTGCCAGTAGGTTTTAATATTTGGCAGTTCAAGCTGTGCCAAATATCGATTTCGTCCGAAATGAAAACCGCTCCACGGACAGAAAAAAATGATGCATTTCAATATGGCCGCCAATCGTCCATCTTGTTAATTCATGGTCATTTCAGCCTAGCGTTATGAAGTATCTATTCGATTAATTATAAAAAGAACTCATCTCCTGGGACGATTTGTCAAGGACCCAATACGTTATATTTCTAGAAGTTTCAGATTATTAACTTGAGACTATTTGCGTCTATATTCAGAAATAATTATATCTCTTTGTAGACAACGGTGCATTCATATTCAAATCTTCCCCAGTGAAAGAAGGATGGCCGAGGGGAAAAAAAGCTACTCATTGTTGATGCTAGACAGACGCTTTTCTACAAGATTGAAACCTCAATGAAAGAGTGATGATTCTAAATGGAAGCAATGATAACTCCATACGTTCAAATTGAAATCATTGGCGATATTTGACCATATAAGGACTTCAGACCGTTCTGTAAAAGAAATGTTTTAATTAGGAGACTACTTTGTGAACTACAAATGTATTTGGAAATTGCCTCCGAGTTAAGAAATATGTAGTAATAAAACACATTACTGGTTTAATTTTAGTTAATGAAGCAGATAAAAGAACTTCAAAATCAAAATCAAGCTTGTGTTGTGATGCAAAGTGATGCAAAGTCAGTGAGTTTGTATAGATAATGAAAGAAATAATTGAATATGTCAAAATAACCAAAGTAATCGATGGCCATGCGTATTGAAAAAAGGTAAAGTGAAAAGCAAATAATCTAATTATCAGAGAGAATATATATTAAAGTAAAACGTGAGTATATAAAGTTATCTCAATAACAAGTGAGCATGTAGAAAACATAAACGAAGTCTATGTAAAGGACATATCAGTAATATGTAAGTATGAGTTAAAGTTAAAGAAAAAAGAAGATCTGAGAGGACATGCAATTAATTGGTGAGATTTAGAGTACATAACCGTCATTAGTGAGCATGTCTAGGACATAACCGTCATCAGTGAGCATGTCTAGGGCATAACCCTCATCAGTAAATATGTCTAGGCCTTTACCGTCATCAGTGAGTATGTCTAGGCCTTTACCGTCATCGATGAGCATGTCTAGGACATAACCGTCACCAGTGAGCATGTCTAGG
>JAULCC010548585.1:0-18083 GCA_032358795.1 Nuttallia obscurata
GGTATAACAGTGTAAAACTCTCCTTGTAAGATGATGGTATAACAGTGAAACACTCTCCTTGCAAGAGGATGGTATAACATTGTAAAACTCTCCTTGTAAGATTGTGGTATAACAGTGTAAAACTCTCCTTGTAAGATGATGGTATAACAGTGAAACACTCTCCTTGTAAGAGGATGGTATAACATTGTAAAACTCTCCTTGTAAGATGATGGTATAACAGTGTAAAACTCCCCTTGTAAGATGATCGTATAACAGTGTAAAACTCTCCTTGTAAGATGATGGTATAACAGTGAAACACTCTCCTTGTAAGAGGATGGTATAACAGTGTAAAACTCCCCTTGTAAGATGATGGTATAACAGTGAAACACTCTCCTTGTAAGAGGATGGTATAACATTGTGAAACTTTCCTTGTAAAATGGTGGTATAACAGTGAAAAACTCTCCTTGTAAGATGATGGTTAAACAGTGTGAAAGTCTCCTTTTAAGATTATGTATCACAGTGTAAAACTCTCCTTGTAAAGTGAAGGTGACAGTGTAAAAACTCACCTTTTCTCAGATCTGTTCTTTGACTTTTAAGTTTCTTAGAGATGAAGAGAGCACCATCGTCAAGTACAAACCTAAAATAAGAAATCAGTTTCATTAACAATCTGAGGAGTGCTCCTTAGTGAATGTTACTTTTTGATCCTAGAATTGTTTTACCATTTTATCATTCAAAGTTAGCAGCAATAAAGTAATAATTAAGAAATAATGTTGAAATGCTTTAAGGAATGTTAATAAAAGGCCTCCTTGGTTTCATGCATGGCACAGTTAAAAAATCAGACATGGATTTAAGTAAGTAATGATCAAGTGTAAATACTACACGAGTTACACATGTAGGTTTATAGTGGATGTGTGTTCAAGTTTGACAATTTAAATCCCAAGAATCTGAGTCTAAGTGGTGGTCAACAAAAGTTTTGGCAGTCAACAAAATATCTTGTCTTCTTAGAAAAGCTGATGTAGCAAAAAACAACATTTATTCTATCTTCTTAATTTCTTTAATATCAAGAATATTCAATATCACAATTTTGGCTTTTTTAAGTCAAATTACACAAAATCAAAGCTCTGCTATAATTATCAAGAGTTAAAAGATGAACAGCAATGTGAGGTACCATTACCTTAAGAAAGACATTGAAGACTCGGCCACTATATTACTGGATATGGAAAAGGAATCAACAGTCAGCAGTGACCTCATGGGTAGATGTTGTGGTCTGAAACATAAACAATTGTAACACACAATACTTCTTCTGTTAATATTTAATAAATTAATCTAAACAATATTTAATATATAGATTATTTCAAAGAACAAATTGAAAATCTAGACTTATTCAAAAGTGTTACACTACATTTGAATGATACCAGTATTTCAGTTCAATGTTATAAACTATCTGTTGAGTAGCATAACTGCATTTGAAAATTATCCTATAAACAAAAGTAGAAAATTTAAATACTCAACAGGTGACATCACTCTGCTACTGAAAGATTTGTGTTCATAAATTTCATGGTATAATTCACTATTTTTCACTCTTATTCAACCAGCAAAATTTTTTTTGAAAAAGCAAAGGTATGTTACGACTTCTCCAGTACTTTTTTTTCTAAAGTTAGATTATGTACTTTGATGAAGGTTCCAATCGACTCCTTTATATCAAACAAAAGGTATCAATCTACTAGTGATATTTCCATCATATTGCACACATACTATTACAATCTAGGGGTATCAGGTTTAAATTCCAGCACCTGTACCAGATTCTATGGTAACTTTTCATCACTGTAATTGTATTGTTATGTGGCTCATTCCACTATATATCAAGTGGGGAATTCCTCATTTACTTGCAGGGATAGCAGTTATTTAACCTTTAGCCTGCTGAAAAACTGTTGTCTGCTGAAACTGTCGCCTGCCAAGATTATAAAATTCATCAGAATCGCCAAATGTTGGGAGAAAATATTGGCCGAGTGTCAAACTGCTTGAATCCTGATTGATGCCAAGTTACTCTGCGTCTAATCTGGATCCAAGCTGTTTGCTAATTCTATCACGGTTGCCCATTGCAGGTTACAGGTTACAGGTAAAAGGATTTGTGCAAGGAACCATATTATGTAGCTTTACTAATCATTACTTGCATACCAATGCGTAAGAGGTAGGTTTAAATCTAAGCATGGCTAACAGTATCTGTGATGTGCATTTTTTTGTCATAATAAGGTGTTTTCTTATTGCTTTAAACTGGTATAAGCCTCTTTAACCCTTTTAACCACCATATGGAATTAGTATGTATAACTTGTAAAACTGTTATATATATACCCATGAAGAAAGCTACAGATTCTACATACTTTGTAATCCTCTTCCTTCAGTCAAATGTCTACTACAATAGTTTACTGGAATATCAAAACAATAATTAAGAAACTTAGAATTTAGCAATGACAACTGCAAATTTGGTGTGAAGTTAAGTTCCACAGATACCTGGCTACTATAACTTACCTGTAATCTATTGCACACGTCCATAAATGTACATGTAATTCAGTGAGGACCTTTGGCTCCACATAACCTAAAATTGGGAAGTCTTTCACATCCAGGAAATCCATCAACTGAAGAAATAGAAGAAAAGTAGGTTATATTTGTTAATTACATGTACAAATATGTTAGTTTTGTTTGTTTGTTTGTTTATTTGGAATTTAACGTCTTTAACAGTATTTCAGTCATATCGCGATGTCCAGCTCATTACAGGTGGAGGAAGACCTTGGGGGACCTCGGTACACTATTTTAGGCACAGAGTACACCGGGGTAGAACCACCGACCTACGGCAAGCCAGCTGGAAGGCTTCCTCACATGAAAAATCTGAATTGCCCAGACCGGGATTTGAACCCACAGCGGTGAGGGGCTGAGAGATTGGAAGTCAATGACTATAACCACTCGGCCACGGAGGCCCCTCAAATATGTTAGTAACAAGAGCCAGTTGGAAACAACAGCATGCTCGAGTATTCATTAGACCTTAATATAACAATTTGAATGGAGTCAATTTCTACAACCAGAACTCAGCCAATTTTATGCAGTATTTGAAATTGTGGCTAGATTATCATTTCATTGCAATGTTGGTTTGTTTACATTGGAAATTAGACAATTTATTTTGTTTTGTTGAAAAATGGCCATAATTTGAGCAAAGTGCAATGGTCTTTGGCACACACACTTGGAATATGATGATAAAAAAATGTTTGAAAGGTGTAGCTGCAGAACTTTGTAAGATATAATGAGGTTGCATGGAAACTTCAACCAAAAGTGGGTGCCTGTGCTCTTCTGGCTGGCCTAATTTGGTAACTTTTTGACTTAAGTTTGTATACATCAAATAGTTACTAAGACATAAACTTATATGAGGTGTATGTAAAACATTAAACAGAGTTTTTTAGTTAAAAATTAAAGAATCATAACTGCATTATATCCAACATAGTTATATAACTTGATTTTTTTGGTAGGTGCTAGGGTTAGGAACCAAGCTCTCCTAGATATCTCACTGCTTTAAGACACAATCAAATAAAACAACTTTATTGTGTTCACAAGCAATTGTCTATGACACATGGACAGATAAATGCAACATTGCATGGAGACAACATGCAATCTCATAAGCACTCCAGTCCTATGGACAGTAGAGCTAAAAATTCACTTTTTTCAATGACTTGACCAGATGTACAGTACGTCCTCAGCCTACATTTCATTTTGAAAAACCAATCTTATTAACATTTCAGAAAATATCAATACTTTTTGTTGACACCTACCTGAATAAAAACATTCTGGTAAGGTCTGGACATCTTATATTTCATTGTCGCACCTCGTATACCAACAGCAACCAAAAACTCCTGTCGACAGAAATATATACAAGATAAAAAATCACACTTGAATAGCATAGAACAACTGTTTGAAACATTTAACCCTTTTGCTGCCATCAAGAGGGGGTATATCCATCTCGCTTAAAGCCTATGTATGAACCATCAGGATGGGTATACCCGTCCTTGGATTTCCCAACATTCCTTCCTATTTAAGGTGCGACTGATGTCACAATCTCTCTCAAAGTAACCAATCATATTTTAGAGTCGTTTTCCATAAGCAAATTAATCATGTTCTATTTTGATGATACTTAACATAGGAATTCTATAAACTGACCTTGGTGACCGGGCAGTTTGATGAAAGTTTTCAAAATGGCAGATGGTGATACAATTTATCACAAAATCAGACAATTAAGGTACATTTATCAGAAAATACTGATGTGTCTGGACTTTCTATTAAACATGTGTGTTTCTATTTGATTTTATTCTAAAATAGAGTCTCACCTAATAGCATTTTTATTTTCCTTTCTAAAAATTATAAATTTTGTATACTTTCTGTGAATAATAAAACCTCTATACATGTTTGTTATAACTACCCCTATATCAAGGAAAAGAGCCCAAGCAAAAAGGTCGTAAAATAGGTATTATGCATCTGACAGCAATAGGGTTAAACTGAAAAAAAACTCTGCTTGTTCAATAAAAAACAAGAAACAGGACAATGCCAAAAAAGAATTATAAAACTCAAAATTTTTCTCAACTCTTTAAAGAACACTTTTTATCTAATAAGTTTGTGCCTTCACATTGCTTCTGTTTAAATATATTGAGATATGTTAGCTGAAATCAGTGTTAGTGTTTCCTGTAATAACTAGAGACTAAGATTGAAACTGAGTTATTAGCAAAAAAGTTCATTTCAAGTTTAATAATCTCGGACCAGGTCTTCACACACTACCTAAATCTCTTTTAAGTCTCAGCAACCTTGACATTCAAGCAGAAGGCGTGGGTGACATGTGTGATCAATCAACATCTTGTGTGACAAGTTTCTTTATTTTCCAAAATGTAGGTTATCATTACAGCACAGACAAAAGAGTCAGCTACTGCCACATATTTGTGGCATGATGCATTCTATAAATCTATCTATACTGGAAAAGCATGTGAAAATAGTCATGAAATGAAGTGTTCTTAGAATTGGAAATTGAGCACATCTGGCCCCTTCTCGTGCTCAACCTTTCCTGTGTATCTTGGTTAAATGTATCATGTGATATATTTAAGACAATCGTAGTTCTGTGTTTCTGACAAGGAGTCAATACTCAATCATGTTCATAATTATGTGGTCGTCAGTTCTTTAACTAATTGTGCTAATTTGACTAACTTAAAGCAGTGTTGCTAATGCTGCCAGAAAGAGGTTACAATAGAAATTATAATAATAATACCAGACATTAGCAGCATCATAAACATCATCACTGTATGTATCAGCTAAATTAGTCTCAAGCATGAATCTTCATATAAATATTTGAAAGAAAATATCTCCGATATTGTAGCAGTTTTCTTTCTTCTACCTTCCACATAAATATGTCCTACCTTGACCTTTTCATCTGTGGTCAGATCTGTCTTTGAGGCTAGTGTGTCCAGTTTTATTTTGAGGGAAATTGACACCATGTCCATTGAGTCTGCCCCAGTTCCAATCCCATCACTGGTGTTCACCAGCACCCCAGACTCTGACCTGTAGATGACCTTGCTGTGCTGGAGGTGAGGGGGAACAGGGGCAGATAACTCACTACAGTCAATCATGGGGCGTAACTCAGTATTTAAGATGCTTGCTGAAATAGAAAATATATCAATTTGAAAATTTCATATAACATCTAAATTTCACTGTATACATGGCAATTAACACAGCCTTATTCAAAACAATGGTGATTGTTTTTTAAGTTTGATAAAGAGCAGACAGCTAAAACCTATCAGATATTCAATGTTCACTACCTCAATAAACCTTAAATCAACAAAATCCATTCCAGTATGGTTTTCACCTAATTTAAAGACTTTATGAAAGAAACTATCAAGCTAGCTCATGAAAGATGGGTGGTTCTCCTCAACACAACATTCTAGAAAAGTTGCTAACTTAACTGTATCAGTGTCACTTAAAACCCAAATTGACAAACTTATACACCAATGTATTTTTGTGTTTAAAGATAAACTGTGTCTGGTCTAGGGCTACATGCTTTGCTCATTTTTGTCTTCACTATTAAATTTTGTTTTCGTAACCATGGTTAGCAATATCCAGAATAAAATTTTAAGAACCTCACTTTTTAACCATGTGCACTTACCCTCATGGTACAGGTCCACCCTGTTGGCCAGAATGTTAAGATATTGTAAGCTAGGGTCTCCCCCATGGCTGGACACAGTGAACAGTGATAGGTCTAATACCTGTAGTAACACCTCCCCATGTTTGTCTGTCTGTAACACTCCATTGTTGTCCTGAACATTAAAAAGGCAAGTAAGAGACACACTGGTAAAACAGTACAGTAGTATCAAGATAAATTAAACTCTCCGTATTCCATTTTTCTGCCATGGTTTCTTCAAACTTCAATTTAGGTACAGTATCATACAAGAGTGGTTTTGCCAAATGGGTGATCAGACTTACATACAGACCAAGTAATCCAGTTTGGGATTCGGTTCCTGAGACATAGGGCATATAAAAGAATAATTGAAAAAAGTCTCCAAAAGGAACCAAATCCCAAACGGGATTAACAGATCAAGTAGCACTGTTTGTAGCAGAAAATCAAAACAAGGAACAAACTAAAGAAACATAAAGAATTATCTGTTTCTCTCAAACTAAGGACCACACAAAGAACTCCCTCACTGCCAACAACACAGGTTTTGTCTTGGTGACTACCCAACTAAGGACCACACATAAAAGATAATTATATAAAAAATACTCCAACCTGTCTTAAGAAACATTGTGAGATGTTGAGTCTATATCTTTGATAACTGTTTTTGACATAATGAAGAACATGATTAATGAGATTCATTAATACAGTAGCCTCAATAATTTGAAGTCCATTTTAGCTTTCAATTATGGAAATAAATATGTTAAAATACCTTAACATCTGTCAAAAAATCAAAATACATGTATTTTGCATTTATGACACTTTTTATCCTTTGACCCTTATTATGACAAACAATATTCTATTTCACAGTTATGATACAATGAATAACTTTAAACATGTAAGTGCAGAGTAACACACATATTTTGGCCTGCATTCCTAATAAATATTCAATACCGAGTAACATTAGAATTAAAATCACTATGGAATATGTATCAAATAGGTTTACACAAATTTCCTACCTTGGCCTGTGTAAACCCAGTCAGGCGGCCTTTTCCAATGTTAAGACTGACACAAAGTTTACTCTGCTGTTGTCTTGGAGTCTTCTTTCTCCGGGGGTATCTACTATCATGTATACTATAGTGGTTTATGCTCTCCTCTTCAGAATCTGAGTCCGAATCTGAGGACATATTTGCAGAACACAGCAAGTCAAAGATTTACATTTCAACACATTCATCATTGCATTGCTAAACAATCACCAGTGTCTGCAAAGATTTGCAGCTTAAGTTTTTTTTTTTTTTTTTTTTAGAATTGAACGTCACTTCAACAGTATTTCAGTCATATCACGACATCCAGCTCATTACAGATTGAGTTGCAGCTAAAGATCAATTTAATTCACAAAATATAACATCTAGCAATAATCCTGCCAGTTTTTATCAAAGTGAAAACTAACAGAGGTATACAAATTTACCAAATGAAATAGCACTTTGTTATAAAGATAGATAGATATAGCAACGAGATAGCAATGCTACATATAGACAACTATTCAAAGGGAATAAAAAAAATTAAAAAAATAAGTTTTTTTGATGACAAGATAAAAACCATGTTTTGAAAATCTATAGTCAAATGTTGACTTATACTATAGCTTTAGCAAGTCTTATACATATCCAAAGAGTTTTAAAAAAAGACAATACCAGTAAAGTTGAAAGAAAAAGAATGTAGAATACATGTAAACCACAAATATATTTCTGTAAAAGTGAAACCTACCAAATTGTATTCCTGATTTTGCCATTTCAAAGTGCTCCCCTGTGTGTAGAAGTTGGTCATATACGTTAAGCCCAGCATTGTGGGGCATCGTAAAATGTTCCTGGGTGGTGGTTACTGGGGCTGGGGCCTGTGGTTCCCATAGTAACAAGTCATTATTTAATCTGAAACAAAAAAAAGATTATTAATTATGTAGTGGTACGCACACTGATATTGGAAGATACTGCATATTGCTCCACACTTTTCATGTATCAAAACAATGGAAAATATTAACTAAAACTATTTATGGATAAAAGTAGACCAGTTTGTTTATTTGGAATTTAACGTCACTTATACAGTATTTCAGTCATATTGTGACGTCCAGCACATTACAGGTGGAGGAAGACCCCAGGGAACCCCTGTGAACTATTTCAGGCACAGAGTACACCTGGGTAGATCCACAGACCTACTGCAAGCCAGTTGGAAGGCTTCCTCAAGTTAGGTCGGTGGTTCTACCCGGGTGTACTCTGTGCCTGAAAAGTGACTCAAGATTATTTATTATTTCACTTTTCTTTGAACTCATTGTTGGAGTAAGAAAGGTAAGATTTTTTTCTCATCAGAGACAAACATAGTTTTCCCTTTTTCACATTGCAAAAGCATATAAACAATTTACCATGTAATATTTATTCCCACCCACAGCACAGTCTAGAATTTAAACAATAAATTCAATTTTGTCACCTAATACATGAAACAAATCCATGAAATTAAATTCTTATATTTTCCCCAACACAAAAACTATTCTCTTTATTTGAATAAGAATGAAGTCTATTAAGTCTAAAAGATGTTATAGCCACAAACACAAATCTACAACTCACCTGTTGTAAAGAAGTTCAAAGAAGTTTTTATCAGGCAAGAAGAGGCAGACATTGGGTAGAACAATATCCAAGGTCATCTTGGTATTGTTCAGGGATTTCTGAATGAACTCGTTCAGCTCCTCTCTGTCAGCCGGGAGAACCATCTACAAAACATGGAGTAAGTATCTCAAATTTATCTCTACACAGTTAAATCTTTCCATAGCAACAACCATCTACAAAACATGGAGAAAGTATCTCAAATATATCTCTACACAGAGAAATCTTTCCATAGCAACAACCATCTACAAAACATGGAGTATCTCACATATATCTCTACACAGTGCAATCTTTCCATAGCAACAACCATCTACAAAACATGGAGTAAGTATCTCACATATATCTTTACACAGTGCAATCATTCCATAGCAACAACCATTTACAAAACATGGAGTAAGTATCTCACATATTTCTCTTCCCAGTGCAATCTCTCCCTAGCAACAACCATCTACAAAACATAGAGAAGTATCTCACATATATCTTTACACAGTGCAATCATTCCATAGCAACAACCATTTACAAAACACGGAGTAAGTATCTCACATATATCTCTACACAGTGCAATCTTTCCGTAGAAACAACCATTTACAAAACATGGAGTAAGTATCTCACATATATCTCTACACAGTTCAATCTTTCCATTGCAACAACCATTTACAAAACATGGAGTAAGTATCTCACATATATTTCTACACAGTGCAATCTTTCCATAGCAACAACCATTTACAAAACATGGAGTAAGTATCTCACATATATCTCTACACAGTGCAATCATTCCATAGCAACAACCATTTACAAAACATGGAGTAAGTATCCCACATATATCTTTACACAGTGAAATCTTTCCATAGCAACAACCATTTACAAAACGTGGAGTAAGTATCTCACATATATCTCTATACAGTGCAATCTTTCCATAGCAACAACCATCCCTATACATCTCTTTACACTGCAGTAGTGATTCTGTCGTATAGTCTCTCATGCTGGAGGTCAGGGATTGGAACCCTGGCCTTTTAAACCAAGTACTTTATATATGAGGACCAAACTAGCCCCAAAGCGATCACCTGAAAGGTACATGTATTTACATTCTGGTGTTATCCAAGATTTTACAGTTATTTAAATCTATGTTAAACTTAAAAGGCTCCATTTTATCAGTCCACAGAAACACCTTTCTATTTAATGCAACCTCTCCACAGCAACATCTATCTCTACCTTGTCAAAATTCTCCACACCAACATCTCTCTAAACATTGCAACCTCTCTACAATTGATCCATGGAGTAAAATTTAGAACAAATCCTTACCTTTTAAATGTTCACATAAATGTTGAAGAGGCATATAATAACTATCTGAAGACAACAATTACATACCTGAAACAACTACTGGTAAAGTAGCAGTCAATTTTTTTAATACCAACATCTGCCCTTGTGTATGTTAAATAATGCTCTGTTTGACAATTGTATTACTATTTTTTACCATGCTCTGTCCAATTACTCTTTACTAAACTCTTACACAGGGGCCTCTGTGGCTCATAATTAGATTCATTGCCTTGTAGTCACATGACTCTTTACTGATATGGGTTATAGGTTTGACTTCTTGCTCAGATCATGCAATAGTTTAAGTGAGATGGCTCTATGGCTAGCTAGCAAAAGTTTGTAGGTTCTACCGTCCTGTGACTTTCTTCACCATGAAAAACTTGAAAAGTTGCAATATGACCTGAACTGGTAGAAAAAGAACCCAGGCCCTTAGGTAAAACCACTGACATTCTGCAAGCAAACTAAATATCTTCCTCCCTTAACAGATTTGATCCCAGACCAGAATTCAATTATTTTAGGAGTAGTTTGATTAACATCACTTTCTGCCATTCTATTGCTAACCCCTGAGTGACAAGGAGGGAAAGCCATTATGACTTATTTCAAGTCTTTGGTTTAACTCAATCAGGGATCAGACCCACAACCTCCGCACCAAAAGCAGGCACTCTACCACTGAGCTATGCAGGTGATCTTTCACAGTAGTAGAATTATTAAAGTTGCTGTTAAGATGAGGATACTATTGAAGATTAATTGGAAAAGTAAGTATCCAATTAAGTTTTTGACAACATTAAGACTGACTGAAAGATTGTCCAAGTGATCTCTAATATACTGCAATTTGGACACACAGACATGGCAGAAATTGACCAACCTAGAATATAGAGTCAGGAAGAACTTGGTGTACAATAAATAAAAAGTCCAGCAAGGAAATATAAGGGAATTCAGTCTCACTAAAAGTTCTATAAAACTTCAAAATTTCAAACCTGTTCAGTTTTCTCCTCAGATTTATCAGAACCCTGGTCCTTGTCAAACATATGCCTCTGGGATGAGAATGGGGATGGCTCGCTCTTGGCAAACTGGCACGCCCCATTCAGGGAGTCCCCTGGGGTGGTGTCTTCTGTGTACATGTCTTCATCCAGCACCGAGGGCAATGTGTGGCAAAACTTGAATATTATGGTAGGGTTGTTGAAGCCCTCATCTCCTCCCTCTCCTCTGACATGGGCAAAGTGTATGCCTTCTTCAATATACTTGAACTTAAAGTAACCTGGAAAATACAAAAAAATGAATAACTGGGAATTGTAACTATGGTGAATAAAATATTGGAGCAAGTGATATCGATTGCTGCATTGGCAAGAGAAAGTCGAAAAATTAAATTTAAAAAGGGCTATAATGATTCCTAATGCATCTATCCATGTGTGTATGCATGTCGACTTAACATTTATTTACTAGTACTGCACAATGTGAATGAAATATTGTTTAAACTTAGAGAAGTTTCAAAATTGTTAATTCTTAAGATAGGGAAAGAATGATAATTCAAAACCGTGCACATTTGTTAGAAATAGGGATTAACAGGAATAAAACCCATAGAAGGCTGATAACAAGAAGCCTAATATAAGCAAATAATGTAGACCCAGATGGAATGATTTGTGATCAGGATCTGAACTGTTTGCAACTGCAAAACTGTTAGGGTATATGAAAAATACCCCAAAAATATAGAATGACCTGATCTATTGGGCATGATGGAAAAGCTCACATTATAAATACAGCACTTAAAGCTACTACACTCCAAATATGGCCTAGGATATTGAATAACTGAAAGCTGTTGCAAATGTTGAGATATATTAAGGAAATATGGATGCAATATGAATGGCAGTGATACTTGAAGATGTCGTGGTAGTAAATACAAAAAGTCACTCAAAATTAGTAATTTTACCTCTTAAAACTTACTCAATATGTAAAGATGTAGATGCTTTTACTGTGGCTTCAGTTACTTCATGTGAAAAATTCACAGTAACTGTAATGAACTCTTGCATTCATGTTATTTTCAAATTTACAAACTTTGGCAGATGTTTTGAAACCTCTGAAATTTTTAACAAAATTTGGAGTTTAGTTGCTTAAGCATAGAACAATCACAACAAACCCCACCCTAAAAATTGGACCCATGGTAAGAGTCATACTGGGACGACAACAATTTAAGATAAATATCCTCAAAGGTCATAAACTGCTGCAGTGCATTTTATCACATGAGCAGCAGAGCTCCAGATAAGGATAATAGTTTGAGAAATTTTGTTTCTTTTTTCCATGTTTCTCTGCCAAACCTTATCTTGTGGGTACTCTTAAGAATTGCCTCAATAAGGGTACCCATAATATAAGGTTTGGTGGAGAAACATGGAAAACAGACTTGATGAATTTCTGTGATATGCATCTTATCTGGAGCCCTGGAGTAGGGTAGAAAAATTGGTCAGTTATTGTACTGATAAATAAAGAAGTTTGTACCATGTAGATCTGTACATGAGATATTGATTTGCTCCAGTGGGGAGTTGGTGGTAAACTGGGTGTGGATTCTGGCCTCTTCCAGGTCCAAGGTAAGAATCTCATCCCTCAAGTTACGGTTGTACCAAGTCTTGTCAACATGGGACTCTTCTCTCAGGTCTGGTACAGGAAATCTGCAATAAACAATGCACATCACTTAAAACCAGTCAGTCTAGTCATTTTTATCTTATAGTTTCTATCAAGGAATAATAAAATTGTGCAATTACTTTAGAGTATACCTGTTTTATGCCTCTTTTAAGAATATTTTATATACCTATGTTTCAGCTGTATGCCTGTTTCATTAACATTTCAATTATGCTTTTGTTAAAGAGTGTATTACACTTTTAAAATCATTTAACTTTAGCCAGCTGAAAAAAATGTCATCCGGTTAAATTGTCGTCTGCCTCGATTTAAAATCCATCAGATTCGTCTAATATTTGGAGAAACAATTGGCCGAGTGTCAAGCAGCTTGAATCCGAGTTAGATGCCGAGTTACTCGGCATCTAATCTGGATCCAAACTGTTTGCAAATTCTATCACGGTTGCTCTTAGCAGGCTAAGGGTTATATTATGCTATTTGTTTTTCAGTTATATACTTTCAGGAAAATTCTATTCATGGTGTTACATATCAGTTGTACTTTGCTATTAAGAACATATCAGTTATTTTTTAAACTGTATGTGTGTCTATCATAACCATTTCAATAATTCCACATTTTAAATTAGATACCTCATACAAGATCATTTCATCTATGCTGTTATCTTTAAGCTGAATGTTCAAGAACATGTTATTATGCTTTTGTTTAAGTTTATACTTTTTCCAAGAACATATTTTTTATGCTATACTGATTGACTTCAAGATTACGTTATACATGCTTTAATACAAGTCTATTTTGTTTGTTGGTTTGATTAACGTCACTTTCTGCCAGCTAGGGCTAATGGACGTCCCAGAGAGAGGGAAGCAGATACATAGAACTCTTTTGTAGAGAACTATGGTTCTTTAACATGCCCAGTGTATAGCACTGATACACTTGGGGGCTAAACCCCGGCCGGTCACTTTATCCTGACACCGACAAACCAGTTGTGATGCTAATCCTAAATCCTGAGCATCAAGGAGGAAAGCCATTACTACCATTTTAAAAGTCTTTGGTAAGACCCGGCCGTGGATCGAACCTGCGTCCTCCCGCACCGAAAGCGGACGCTCTACCACTTGAGCTAACTGGGCGGTATATACAAGTCTATACTTTTAAGACAATTTTACCTTATATCAGTTAACAGGTATACTGCTGATTTCTTCATCTCAGTTAATGCTTACATCAATATAATAAATTAACCTAGATCATGAACACTATAACCAACATAGCAAACAAAATCCAACTTGAATGAGTCAAGGGTGACAAATGATTAAACTGTGTCAATGATAGAAAAAAAACTTGAAATGAACACATGATTTGGGTCTTCACTTTTGCCAATATGCTTTAATTTATCATTACACGTACTTGACACAATTTTAAGTCATATGGTGCATATATACTATAATATAGACACCATATGACTTAAAATTGTGTCATGTACCTGTGTTTATCATATAGCAAGTTTAACCATTTTTATAATCTTCTTTTTCATGATTACAGATATCTACCTGATATTGACACGTGCAAGTGCACTGGACACGTGCACAGTAAACCTCTGGTCAGATGTGGCTGGTCCCTCATCTAGTGTCTGGGTAATACTGTAGTACTGAGGCTGGAAAAAATATGACCAGAAATATGGAATAATTTAACTCATAAAAACATCAAGGAATGAGTGTATAAAACAATAAAATCTTGTTTAGATTTATGAAGAAAAAAGAGCAGTTTTGTACTCAACTTTAATATGACATAGTGTGCTACAAAGATGGAAACACTGTATGTTTTAAAAAAGTGTGTTACAGAAATACCATGCGTAGAAACAGTGCATGTTTTTAGTTGAAACAAAGAAAACACAGCAATATTTAATATGTAACAGCAGCATATTAATTTTTCACATAGTTTCATGAATGAAAAATTGGAATTTCTGGACATGCCATGATCATTTTATTATCTTAAATTCTATCTTTTTGGCAAATTTATGGTTTAGCTAAAAGAGCATTATAAATAATATGCCCTAGCTCTCCCCCAATCTTAAAAAGTAAACTTTTCAATCCTGGAATATATAGACCGGTCAATCTTGTACTTTGAGGTGAAAATATCCAGCAGCAAGTAATTGATTGCAGTCAGGAGTAAAATGACCTCTTGAAAAAACATTTCAAGGAGAAAATAATAATTTCAGGTTAGTTAATATACATCTATTATTAAAGGCATAATAAAACTCAATACTGCAATAGTTGGATTTTTTGTGCAAGTCAAATGAGGTATATGTCGCAATATTGGGTTTCTAAAAATGTGTCCTACGTACACTACTATAAATACGAATAACACATAAACAAACTTAAAATTGAGTATTTATCAGTACATCATTGTTGACATTCTGAAACAAAGCAGACCCTCTCATAATTGAACAGTTGTTTATTTACACATCATATGCACACATGTGAATGACATCACACTCATGGTGGTACACATTGAATTGTACACATTAATTAAATCACATCACAAGACATGAACGTGATATTAAGCCATAAATCGAGGGCATCCTATATACCTTCCGACCTTCGGAATGCAAACAATACCTTTGACTACTATGATATTAAAAAATAAGAAATAAACACATATATCTATTGATTACTTGATCTATCGATTACAAATAGTCGATGGAATTTGACAATTTTGAAAGTGACAGTTTTCATTCATGATTATGCACACATGAGTGATTGTAAAGTGTTTGAGCTTTATTATGGCTTTAACAGCTTTTTGTGTCTAAATTAAGACTGAATATGTTAAAAGCGACTATGGTTTATAGGAACATTTTCAGGTCCACCAGAACTTGATGTCTAATGGAGGTCAGGAGAAAATGGCCCCTCTGGGAACGCAAACTCCAAGCCTTCTGAGCAAAAGGCAGACACCATACCAACCACAACCTCATCCTCTTAACATAAAAAATAACACTAAAAACTTACCCCAACTGTATGGTACATAGACACCCCATGTAATGGGGAAGAGGTTATGATGTGGTCTGGGGTAAGGATGGTGTTCACTCTATCCACAAGGGTCAAGTCTAGTTCCATTTGTAACTCTCCTAAGGAAATGTTGATATCAGTGTGTGGTAGATTTCCTGGGCGAGACGAGCGCTGTAAAATATAACAATACAGCTAGATCTAATCCATTTGTACCAGCATTTAGAATAATGGCCGTTTCGAACATTATCAAGATTTATTACTTACTATGTATTTGTCCCTGAGTTTCATGCATCCATTTGTATTCATCTTTGTTCTATTTCATTGTCAGACCCCAACCCTCTCTTCTTATGTGTTTTCTAAATATTATTTTGATCGTGTTTTTTTGTTGAAATTTCATCCATATCTCTTCAACACCTTTAAAAATTCAGATGCTTTACACTTCAAGAGGTGCTTTAAAATATGCAGTTTTACATTTCAAGGTTTACAAAGTAAATGTTCTGTTGTATGTAGTTTTTCATATTGTCAAGTTAGATATTCTCATTTAACTGTTTAAAGTTCATGTACCACTTTGAACCATAAACATTTCTTACCACCCTAAAACCCAAGTATCCTGCATTTTGGTAAACTTCTTATATGTCTTTTGTTTTATTTGTGAAACTTATAGTCCTCCCATTTTTCTGTTCTATTAATTACCAAAAGATTATATCATGCTTGATCCAAGTCAGACTCTAAATAACTACCAAATGCATAAATGTTTGAGAAAAAATAGCATCAAAAGGTCTGCAGCATTATTCAGGGCTCTAGAATATGAGATTTTTTCATGTGACAATTAATTTGTCCTATTCTATATTCAGATTTTCTATATGCAGTTTTACAGTATTTTCAAATATAAATGAGACTTTTATACACTAGCATCTGTTCAAATGGATTGTAAAACTTTCTAATAATTTAAGTCTAGTTAAATTTGCATTATCTGAAGTGGCAAAATATATTTAAAGGTCTCGTGCAAGTTAAAAAATTTGCTTTAACTTTTTTTTTTGATGATTCCTAATATAAACTATGTAAACCAATAAGAAGTTGATCTATTCAGCGTATTTGTATTTGCATTTGTATATCCAGCAAAATGTTTATAGTAAAAAGTTTTCATTTGACTGCTGGATAAACATTAAAAACTTTTCATTTGCCTGTTGGATAAATATTGGAAACTTTTTACACTTTATTGCTGGCAAGCATTTTACCTGTCTTATTTAAAATTTGTTGTACAGCTTTTATTAAGCTGATTCTTTATACTGCTGGAGAATAATGAATCTCTCTTCAATGCTGAAAGAGTTGTTATATTTGCTCCTTACCCGGTAATTAGGTGAATATTTTAAGCATCTTTACCTTACTGCTGGAGAGTGTTTTAAGATCCAAGTTGAAGCATGGTGTGCCGCTATGCATGCTACTGTACAAGGATGGTTTCTTGTCATTGCCATCTTTACGGAATGTTAAAATCTGAAAATATACAAGAAATAATTTTTGCTTATAGAAAACATATAACTGATACTTTTTGTTTCCAACTCAAACAGCATAATTGTAGGTACTTCCGTTTTCTGTAGGATGCTGTTGAAATGTATCTGGTGATTGATTTCTGTCAATTAAAATATAATTCAATCAGAGCTCCAGACAAGGCGATTCGTCAAGAAGATTATTACGAGTACCCACAAGATAAGGTTTTGCAGAGAAACATGGAAAACAGTAACTAAATTTATCAAAATACTAGCCTTATCTGGAACCCTGATTCAATGCTCAGAAAGTTTCATAACCTCAGACCATGATTATAGTCATTATAATGAGTTTGCCCATGATAAAACTACCCCCTCAAAAATAAAATGGACCAGTAAGTAGACAAACAAGAGAGCCATGATTGTCCTGTATTTGTTTACCTGAAGATTGCAGGCATTGTTTTTATTAACAACAGGGAAAAGCTTCCCCAGATAAATTAACAAGTGCTAAGTATCTAAGCTCTGGCATTTAATGATTTATGGTTTAGTATTTAAGATGTAAAATATGACCCCACTGGGGTGGGCCAAAATTGACCATAGGGTCATCATTTGAAAACTTGATAGAGGACCTTTATATGATATAACACACATATCTAAGCTCTAGCATGTATGGTTTCAGAGGAGAAGATTTTTGTAATCAATATATTAAGTCTATTTTTGGACGGTACGTCAGTACCGTTCTTAGTAAGCCACTTTTGGACAGGCGCCAATCAATGGTACCCGAAATTCATACATGAATAAATAAGAAGCCGGGATACTGTACAAAACCCAAGTACACCAACTAAA
>JAULCC010548697.1:0-10643 GCA_032358795.1 Nuttallia obscurata
TCACTCGATAACACTAAATTGTTAGTCGAACTATCTCTATCTGAAAAGGTTGCAAACCGCTGAACAAAATTATGGCCAAGTACAACAATATGCAATAACAATACTGTCTAACTTTCTGCTGGGCTGCAAGATGGCGGATGTAAATATCCCACGCGAAACGAACTACGTCAATGACTCTTTCTTTAAAAAAAAAAGCTGATTACACTATGCTTGTGCGTAGGGCTATCAATCTATTATAGGGACTATCCCAATTATAATTACCTGAGTTAAAAATTATTTATAATCATTTGATGGGTTGGTTCCTTATCCCGGCAATGGGCTGTAGTGTTTCTAAACCGTAATAAAACGGGCTTGCAAATTCGTAAATAACACAATACAACATAACCATTAAAACTTCAACCGAACACAGTTCCGGTAACTATGTTAAGTTATATCGATAAAAATGTGACTGTATATGTTGTATCTCTTGTCATGAATAGAACGCTTCGTTTACTTCCTGAAACTAATACTAATTGGAACACGAAAGTGGCGGATTGGAACTATGTATCCGATAAAGATAAGATTAATTCAATACATATGCTATGATTTGAAACATTAAGGCCACATGCTTCATTCCGAATCACTGATGCAATAGATGTTATGTCTTATCATGTTTTTAAAAGTTAATTAATTATATCTTTATAAGACTCCAATGCACTTTTTCCGATGATCTACTTGTTTATGTTATATTACATTCAATGGTTTATTCTGGATGACGCATGCCGGAAAAACTACACATGGGTGACTTGGTATTAACGAGTTATAAAATCTGGTTATATTGCAACATACCACTGTAATGATTCGTAAGATGTGGTTTGAAGCAGAACCTTATTAATCTGATATACATTTCAAGTGACAAATATTAATAAAGCACTACGAACTGACCAACTCTAGTGCAGACAATTCTCATGAGGTAACACGCAGGATGCAGAGAGGTTAGTTACAGAAATCACAAAACATTAAAAAAGAGTTAACTTTTCTCTGAATCTTGTGTACACCCCTTGCCACAAATATCATTTCTATAGGCTTAACTAAATATGAGAAACGTTTGCCACATTATTTGAAGTACAAACACAATACTGAAATGAGCTGATACTGTGAAGTCTAACATATCTGAACAGAAAGCCTTTGTTCGATTATAGCGGCATGTTAATTAGGTGAAACTTCTAGACAAGGCCTGATTGAAACGTCGATATATCATTTTTGATACTTTGTTTAATGATAAGCTAAGATAAAAAAAATCAGTTACTTTAACTGTACAGTTCCTCATTACACATAACATTCGTTTTACAATAGTATGTCACGTGTACAATAATAAGACATCTTATAAAATAACTAACTATAATCAGATAAATATAATGCAACCATGTTCATGCACGCCATATCAAATCAAGGATGAACAGGCATGAAATGTTAGATACCCTGCTGAATTTCCTTTTTACAGGTTTGTCAAAATAATTCAGTGCTGTTGTACGAATGTTAAAGGCTTCATAATTATACTCTGCTAATTCATAAAAAAACGTTTTGACTTTTTGAGCTCATAAGCTCTACATACTTAATTACACGAGGCTTGTGGTAATAGTATTTCTCGATGTATCTCTTTCGTAATTCTACATGTAGAGAGCATACAAATACAAAATGATACTAATCTTCAATATCCTAGTTGTGACATAAGAAACAATATTTTCCTTCTCTATCACTTCTGTTAACACCATAACGCCCTGTTTCAGTTCTTAAACAATGAGCAGACAATCTCAATTTGGCTAAATTATACATACCCTATTTGGTAATGCTGGTAACTAATATTCATGTTCAAAGATTTCTTTGTGTAATATTGATACGTATCTTAAGATAGAATAGAAGCATGCCACGACTGTATAAATGTATCAACGAGTGTTTGTTTATATGAAAGGTCTTTAAATTGATTGATTGCAAGATAATACAACAGTACTGTCGGCAAGAGTATCATGTGTTTTATTGGTAATCAATAATGCTTTTTTTAAATACTATTATCCACGAGACTGCATTAAAATAATTTCAAAATACTGCTGCATGTTAGTAATATGCAGATAGATATTAGCTAGGTAAAGTAAATGAAAAACATAGATAACGAAACATCCGTCGTGATGCATTCTCGAAACCAGATACCTGCGTACGAGCTAAAAGAAAACAGATTGAGCTATGTCGCCAACAGTAATTTACAAAAGATTTATACATGTATAAACCCATGCCTAACCAATTTCCAGAAATCAGATAAAACTAAGCATTTTACAACAATATAAAAGTGTAAATTTATACATAAGGGTAATCTTGCATACATCAATTTTATATATACAGCTTTTTTGTATATCCATTATAGTAGCATATCGTAAAAAAATACACCAATATCGTGCTATATTTTGCTAAAGCACCAAAATAGGAGTATTTGTACATTGAACACATGTGCATTTTAATAAAATGAGACCCTAGCAAAATATGTCAAGATGGCTGCCATGGCATCAAATTTCAAAATGGCCACCAAAGCGTAAATAAGTTTACAATAATTGTTTAAAGCATACACTTGATGCACATAAATGCTACAGCTTTATACTCATTGTTTATCTTTTATTGTTGATGATTAATACAATTAAATGTTGTCTGACCTAAATTCCGCAAGTTATAACCTGGCTGGCATAGAATATGGGATCCTTCAAAATGTTTTAATTTGATTTATGTTACCGGCTTGATAATATTAATTAAAATATAAGTCTTATTATATTTCTGAAATGGTTGAATGTGTTGATACATTGGTGATATGCATTTAAACGTAATTTCGACAGTTGCTTTACGAGCAGGAGACAGCACATTCCTTTCTAAAGTATCTATTCATCATTTGAAGTGAACATTTATCATGAAAACAGGCACTAGGACAAAATCATTACTTTCTCTGTATAAGATGGCAGATCAATATTTAAGATATGTAATTTAATATAAGTGAAGTAAAATAAAAAAGTGAAAACGAATCTGATATTCTTTTTATCACATGTCAATTCAACAAGAAGTAAATGAAAAATGTCTTATTGATTTTCACTAAATAGATGATCCAGTTAAGTCTATGCTGTCATATTTTGTCATACATTCTACATTATGACGTGACGTCGTCGGTTCTTATATGTAACGTGTTGTTTGTATAAGAAAAACGTGATGGTTATATTACACCGGAAATAAGCAACGTCATGTGATAAATAATGATTTTGTGACGGGTTAAAATCACACATTTGTCTTTATCTTTTATAACACAAAGTATGATTAAAAAATTGTAAAATACACAATAATTATTAGAGACGAAAAACGATTTCTTCTTCAAAACACTGTTTCACTTTTGAAGAGCCAGTCAGAAATAAATATATTGCTACGTTTAAAATTGCAACAAAAATTTGTGGCAGTAAGTGTTCGGTTTGCCCTCTGTGTTCAACAGCCATTTTGTTTAGTAATAAATTGAAAGACATTTTTTTATTATTTTGTAAAGTATGTTCATATAATTGAAAAGAATGAAAAAAAAATATTTTAAACTAACACTTGTATTAGGTTATGTATTAGATTATGGTAGGGAAAACGAGTGTACTGTTTATATTTATTACTCAAACTATCTTTTTAAAAGCATACACACATTTGGAAAGAAAACTGCAATGCAAGTAAAATCCATATTTTAGCGAGCCATGATTATTCCTAGATGCCGTCCTTAATACAAAAAAATTGTAGAACACCTTGACCGAGTATTATTTCACACCAGATCATTTCGTCAATAATATCTGTACATTCATAGTGAAGTTTAATTTTGATTTTTTTCGGAATTGTGACTGGCAGCTTGGCATTTTCTTAATTTTCGAAATGGTGTAATTCTTTGTTCTTCAATACAATCAGGAAGATTATGTCTTATTAAGGCAGTTTCAAGTCTTCTGCGGCAGAGTTTGGATTGAAATATATGAAATAAAACATGCTATAGCGGACATATCGCAATCTGAACTATTTGTCTGTTGATGAACTTTTGGAAAATTCATGCGTGATTTGTCGAAATACGTAATTATAAATTTGTGAAAGTTGAAGTGAAATGCTATAGTTGACAGCATTGCTGGAATTCATATTTTCTAAAATAATTGCTTCTGTACATCTTTTGTTTTTTATGGCTGAAAAGAAATGGCCGAATGAGAGTGGCCAGTATGTTGTCTTTGAACTTGGCAGATCTGCCTAATAAGGTAAGTTCCGATATGTGTAGTTCCGAGGTTGATGACCCAGGAAACAAAAAAGCATCCAATGGTGAGGTAAGGGAAACATGAAAGTTAAGATGATTTTAAATTCAGTTATTGTTATCAATTTGGATGGTATAATATGAAATATTTGCATTTAAACAATGAAAGTGGCATTTTAGAGGATATAAATGCCTGAAGCTCACCTATTTCATAGTGTAAAATGAGCATTAAATGGAAAAGTTCATAAATAACCATGGTCCATTGCAACAATTTATTTTCTTATCTATCTATACAAGTGTGATAACAGACAAAGTTTGAAGATATTCTAAGATCATGCGTGCCTTACCCTATCTGACATGACTGATAGTTACAGAGAATTCCTTTTAAAATTTCATTGACATGAAAAATATATTTTGCAGTGAAAAGTGATAAGATTTCTTGCATTGATGACAGTTAAAAGTTGGTGTAATAAGTAACAACATTTTTTATGTGACAACGTCAATATAAGCATTTCTACAACAATCTGTTTTCGACCGGCCCGTACCGCGACCAACTTGTTATATTTGAAAGACGTTTTGTGACAGCTCGAGCATATTTGTTTTACCTCGGGTGAGGAAGTATCCATGAAGCTCTAATGATCAACAATGGACAAATAGGTTTGAAATGAGTTTGCTTGTCTTCAATTGTCATTCTTTACCGAAATGATATCATTTCCAAATTTTGATATTCACGATCTGCTTTTTTTTCTCTGGCTAGCCATTTTGCATGTTTTTCTGCATTATGGATACATTTCCAGAGCATACGCATCAATTCTAGTTCCCCTTTATATATAATGCATCACCAAAGATACACCCATACTAAAGTTTGATATACATTTGGATACCATGGTTTTTAGTTTTTAATTGATTTCGTTTCAATGATGTTTCATGGTCAGTTCTGGTTTTTTCCTTAAAGAGCTTCATACATATTATATAATTTTGAAGCATAAACCACAGTTTATCCGAGGGTTGTAAGAAGAGAATATCATATTCTGCCCTTACTGCATTTAACTATTTAGCAGGCGCGTAGGAAGGTATTTAACTTTGGACGGGATTATTTTAAGTAATCTTGAACAATAGGATGAATGACTTTGAGACAGCGGTCGAGTGGTTTGTCGACAGACCGCAATTACGGAAACCCGAACGTCTGGTTCGACCCGGTTACCGGTCACATCCTGTTTGAGCTATGACTGACAAAACTCCAACATTACCATTGGACAGAGCAAGCTATTTCGGTTGAATCTAGATATATTTTGCGATTATTTGAGGATTATACAAGTTTTTACAGCCAGTTACATTTGCTTACATTGCGATCTCAGTTGAGATCACAACTGGTCCCTATGATTATGGATGAACTTTGCTAAAAGAAGAGTTTGCCTTGTGCGAAATATCAGAAATGCTTCAATTGAATTAAAGTTCGTGCTTATTTTATACAATGATTATAATTAACTATATAGGACAGTATAGGCACCTAATTTAACTCTTCATCGACCTATATAGATGTATATTATTATCTTAATAAATTGAACCCTTAACGTAGCTTATTTGTTTTTAAAACCGTTAAACTTACAGGTTTGTTGACAATAAAATTTGTCCTTTTCTTGGAAGAAAACAAAGTGTCTCTCACATGTGACAGTGCAAAAACTACCTAGCAAATCTTTCTCTTCTGATGTTGTGTGAATGAAAATTAATGTTATGTAAACAGAAAATTAATGCTATGTAAAAAGGAGTCGGAAGTAATATATAACGATATAACAAAAGCCTAGAATATTTTATCTTATGTCTGGTAGTCAATCAAAACTGTGGAAACAGCACATTTGGAAATTTCTTTCTGCACTATTGAGGGTGTTAATACACCTGCCAAAGCAAATGTAGCCCCCCATGATCTACCTCCCAGTTCGTCAGTCAGTAGCGATGAGACTTTTAACGTGAACGCACTAGCTGCCGGGCAGTAGTAGTCCATCTTCGTCTAATCTGGATACCCTTTTGGTACGATGCCTCCAAAAACAGAACAAGAGTTAGCTTCAATAATAAGTGTTTGATATGCTGCCTCAGAGTAATACCATTCTACCGCAGTGACATTTCCAAATCCAGAGTATACAGCCGTTAACACCAAGTCATCACCTTCGTTATAACAAGTTTTATAATAGTAGACTGTTACATCTTGGGTTGATGCTGAAATGAAAGCCATATTTGATAAAATTGAATTCCACGTCAACAAAAAACAGACGTTACCTTCTGGTAGATTTTAATATTCTACATAGTTTGTGTATAAATATATGCTAAAATTGCCTAATAAAACTCTCAAAAATGTCTTTCGTCCTGTTCCATATAATTCATTTTGTGGTTTATAAAGGTTGAACTATTTCGCTAATTTACTCACAAAGTAAAGTTTTTTAATTGCAAGTTCAGTCTTGTTTATATTTTTACAGCGTAGTCAAGTGTTTACATTACGTAAGGTTAAGTTTATATAATAGTAAGCAATGTCGAATATTTCAGACGGAACCAGTCTGAAGTAATACTGAACGTGACCATATATATGTTTTTTTACCCATACAACTGAACATAAACCTGTTATAATCAATCTATTAATTTATAATATCAGATGAAACACTAAGCCTTTAATGGAGTGTTAAAAGGAAAAGAGTGATAGTAAAGAAACATGTAGTTAATAGTATTATGTTAGTGGATGTGAGAAAAGATGATCAGTTCTTTACGGAAAGATATTTTCAAACCTAAGTGGTATTTGGTTTTTCATGTTATGTTTCCACGAAAAGGGGTGAGAAAGCTATCCATCTTATTTCGTGTTTTTTATCTTCTCCTTACTCTGAGCTATTGTTTGATATTTATTCTTCCTGTTATCAGATTTTTAAATGGATATATGTTTGGAGTCAGTTTTAATAATTTGTTTTTACATATGTGATATTTTTCTAGTAAGAAGATATAATATTTGTTGTATTTGTAGGCGTTTTGGTGTTTGTTATTATTCCTAGCGGTATTAATTCAAGATTTATGTCTAATTTAGAATAATGCTATCTAAAATGTTGATAAGGTGTTCCAAAAATTCCTGAGAGTGTTATCTATTGTTGATCGAAATGTGGTTGTGTATACATTTGTCCAATTAATTTTATTGTTGTTTAAATCAGTTTCCCACTTTCAGTGCGCTTTGATATGGTCATTGTGTCTCTGTTTCAGCGGTTGGTTATATAAAAACCTATTTAAATGTTTATGTTTAAATGGTACATGTATGTGAGAATGTGTCCTATTGTAACTTTGCATCGTTAATCGTTCGGTTTATTTTTCCATTTCTATGGAATGCTTGATTATATTTGAATATAGAAACAATTTAGTTTAAAGGTAAGTCTCATAGCTCGCTTAAGGTTTGGATGATATAAAATGACCTCGAACACCAATCATAAATATCATCTTTAATTTTATGTAATATTTTTGTCAGATCTGATATTCAATACATTTGGGAAATAGCATGCTTCGCATTTGTAGGTTACCTTTTTGTTTCTTTTCAATTTCTAGTAGACATATACATGTCCATGACTTAACCACTCATGTAAAGATTGGCATAGGATATAACAAATATATTTATACATTATTATTCTATACCTGATTTATATGTCACATCGTAGACGCTCATTCGAGTCATGTGACAGTACAACATATTTCCGTATCGGGACTCACGCGCGTACAACAAAACACGTATTTTTGTCGTATTGTACGATTCACATGTGCCACGTTAAAACCAGTGATAAAGACCGAAACGCGTGTAAAGGTTTCGAAGGAAAGTCTGATTCGACAGGCGTTCTATATCAAGCGTTAAGATAAAACTCCTGTTGCCACTGGATTATTATTGTCGTTTACAAACAACAAACAGATTCTGAAAAAGATGGCTTTGAAAAAGTCGAAGTATAGAATAAAAAGATCATTTAACACTTTTCTGTACAAAACGAAATATATGTGAACTCGTACACAGCTTGGACAATCATATTGGACTCGCCAAGCGGCTCGTCAAATATAATTATCCAAGCTGTACACTCGTCCAAATATATATCCGTATTGTACAGAACACTGTTAAATAACCTATAAGTAATAAACTGGGCTAATAAAAGTTCTATACAGTTCTGTATATTGGTCTTGAAATGTGCACGAGTATGCATCTTTCAACAAACAAACATACATACACCATTTCACTCATTCAACCTATTAAACAGAGACAGCAGTATATACATGAACTTTCAATTACATGTATAAAATTCGTGAAAATGTATCATCAACAATATGTAATGTTTACTTAGTATAATCTTTTTTTTTGTGTGTGTATTGAAGATTGTTTTTTCTACACAGCAGTATCATTCTTTTACCTTGTTGCTGATCTTACATTTGTTTAAATAAATGCGCTTGCTTCAAAAAGACTTATACATATATTTTCCAAGATTTCTACATCTTTTAACATTTTCTGATCTAAATATTCCCTAATTTTTAAGCAAACTGGTCATTTCCAGAAATACGTATCTATTAATTGATTTCTAAAGCATGATTAGGGTTTTTTCTACAAACAGATACAGTTTTTACGTCTAATTTTTTTTTCGGCTTGATTTATCAACCAGTTTCTATACATGATTTATGAGAAGAGTCACAACTTTCTTGTAGATATTCGAAATTGCTTACATCGACTAATTCTAGGTACTTTTTAAAACCGAAGTCAGCAAAAGGAACATAAAATCTAGCGTTAGGTGACTCGGGTATTCTTGAGTTCAATTACTGAATATATGTTGCTTACGATGCTGAAGGAGTTTTACCATACATAAAGTTCCAGATGGCACAAAAGTGAAAAGAGAATATTACAAGACATGTTGAGGACAATTCTGCGTCCAGCAATACGCCGCAAGCGCCCGGAATTATTAAGGGTGGCGCCGTTAGATCTTCATGACAACGCCTCTCCACACAAAGCTGCTATAGTAAATGACGTGTTCGAGGAGTACAGCTGGGAAGTTCTAAAACACCCGTCGTATAGTCCAGACTTGAGCCAACCTGACTATGATTTGTTTCCAAAAATGAAGGAACCACTTCGAGGAATACGCTATGACGATTTGAACGAGTTATATAGGGTCGTGAACGCAGTCGCGGGGGGCACATAAACAAGCGTTGTCTATCAACGGGTACATGTATTAAGGAATTACCACGGAGATGGGAGTCAACGATTGAATCGGCGGGAGATTATATTGAGGGATTGTAAATGCAAAATGTAAGTGCATTTGGTCATAATCTAGAAATTAAGCAACTCTCACCATTTATTAGATGACACTCGTATATCTGTTGCAATGTGAAAACACTGACATTAGTGTTAGCAACTTTCTTACGATGAATTAAACCTAGATTGCCGCAGTAGCTTTTAGTATTTCATATCAAATATATGTGCCCATTTGTACTCAATACAATGTTCAAGCACATCAAAACATACTCTGTATGTGATCGAATCTTGATTTTTTACAAATTAAAGGCTACTCAATTCAAAGAGTTCAAGTTTGTTAAATCAGCGGATTACATAGATATAGTTTGATAAAAGTACAGATATTCATACGCTATAATCAAGGTCAGAGAACGTTAATCATTTTGTCCAAATAGCAGCTGACGATGCAGTTTATTATGAAATTTTTTTCGTGTTAAAAATATCAACCAGAATACATCTATGAAATGTTTGCTTTCGTAAACATATGTCGAAATTCAAATGTCACCGGTAATATTCCAATTTCTGACACGAATACCTCTGATAACATACATCTAACATCTATGGTAAAAAAACTCAATTTTTCATGTCGTATCCTGATTCAGCAGTTTTTGTAAAAAACAAATATCAATTTATGACCGTTACCATGTAACAACATGACTTACCAAAATTGGCTACTTCGCAAACAGTCAGCAGAAAAAATAATACTCTATGGTAAGCCATTGTTGAGCTATTTTTTATATTTGTGCTATCACAAGTTCAGGACGATAAGGATAATTAGGACAGATATGTCTGACACTTAAAGTAAGCTTTTTTACTTACATGCTAATTTTAGTTGATTTTTTTCTATTCAGATAGATTAAATCACACACGAAGTAATTTATCGTTCAATACTCACCAGTGACTAAGGTCGCATCAAACACAGATTCGAGACAACTCGTGTCGTTTCTGTTTTAGCATTTGTTTGTTAATGCAGCAGTTTTATTAAAGTTTATTTATATCAGGCAAAGGTGGAGACCAGACTAATTCTTAAAACGTTCAATGTATGACCGTGTTCATTATCTCAAGTTCACATACTCACAAAATAACAATAAAACT
>JAULCC010548919.1:0-10642 GCA_032358795.1 Nuttallia obscurata
CGCCAGGGTTTAAAATACATGTACATTGAACATGTAGCAACTACACAGACAAAGCTTCACCGGCTATAAAACAGGGATGTTTCTAGTTTTGCTGAGTATCTGTGTACTAAAATTTAAAAAAAAGGCATTGTGGTATACTCATTACAGAGATAGGGATAATAATGTTAATACTCTGGCAAACCAGAAAACCAAAACACATAGCACTAGTTAGCTCCCTTGCTTGGCACTCAGCATGTTTAGGGTTAAAAATACTGGACTCCAGATACAGCCTAGGATATTGAATGTCTGAAAACTGTTCCAAATGTTGAGATATATTTAGGAAACATGGATGCACTATGATTGGAAGCCATACTTGTGGTAGTAATTACAAAAAGCCACGTAAAATTGGTAACTTTACCTCTAAAACTTGCCCCGTTATTCAGGGTGTAGACGTTTTTAGCCTTGTGTTAGTGACGTATGTGAAAAATTCACAATAACAGTAAAGGGTTTCATCTTGAAACCTCTTGCATACATGTTATTTTCATATTTACAAACCTAGGTAGCTATTTTGAAACTTCTGAAATTCTGGGAGTCTGGGAGAGGTCTTATATAGGCACTGCCTGTTGTCCAATCCCAATCTTAGTGAATAAAATATTTTTTAAACCAAACTTGTGAAATTTTTAATAAAAATTTGAGTGCAGTTCTAAGACTTGTTGGCCTGGCATCAGTTTAGTGTGCCATGCAAGGTTGTCTCAAGCATTCACGCTCATGATGTAACAGCAGTACTGTTTATCCCTTTTGCATTTAAGACAGCCATAGCAGGTGCGATATTCCATTACCGCATATGTTCAACCCGGCCTTAGCGTGCCACTATACCCTTCCTTTGTTTGTGTACCTAAGAATTCTATTTTTACACCTGTTAATTACATTTACCTGTTCATCAAAGTCAACATTTTTGAAGAAAAAAAGTGATAATTTTTCAGCTTAGACATATTTTGACATGTTTTCAAAGTTTCAAAGTTCTGTGACTAAACCCAACAATGTTATGGCCATTTATAATAGATACCCCACATAAGCATTAATTAACTAAATGGATATAAACAGCTACATGATTTTCAGTGAAGAGGAATCTAAATACAAAAGGGTTAAATGACATTTAATCACCCTAGTCGACATTAACAAGAAGGCAATTCAGAAAGTTCTGACAAGACTGACTCATAATGACATGCTGGTAAGAACATTAGATATGATATTAATAACATGCCTGCAAGGATGAAACTAGATAATGACAGTATTTCCTTTAAGTAATAACTTTGTAATGCAAGAGAATGTCAACCCCAAGTAGGTAATAACTTTATATTACTTAGTGAAGGTTGATATTTTCTTATGTCACCCTTGCAGGCATGTGGTACATATTGCGTTATACCAAAGATCTTGACTAAACTTTATGACTGTTAGGTATAGTGTCTGGCATGTATGAGCATAAATGTTTTCTAACATGTATCAAAAGACTGCAAATGGACTCAAGTGCATTAAAGTACATGTAATTAAACTCCACTATTTTGAAGTCAGCTGAGTTAGGAAAGAACCATCAAAAGCAAACATTTAGTGTAAAAAGAAATAAAAAGAAAATATGTGAAGTCTGGTTCAACTTTGCCATAGAAGTAAAAGAGTTGATGAAACATAATATATAACGAAACACTGAAATAAAATGAAATACAAAAAAAAAGATATAAGGAATACAATTAAGATTTTTAAAAAAAGGAAAGAAAAAAGAAACTGAAAAAAGAAATAATGAAGAAATCTAAATTAATACAGGAAAAAAACAACATATTTAAACCTTGCAAGCATGTGGTACATATTTCATTTACCAAAGATCTTGACTAAACTTTATGACTGTTAGGTATAGTGTCTGGCAAAGATCTTGACTAAACCCTATGACTGTTAGGTATAGTGTCTGGCATGTACGAGTGTAAAGGTCTTCTAACAGTAGTATCAAAAGACTGGTCCATCCAAACCAGACTGGCTTGGCATGGCATAAATGATGGTGGCTGCTTTCGGAGCTCAGGATCCTTGGAATACATCATCATCATCTTAAAAAGTCAGGTGGATAATAACAGATTAAAAGAGTTTCCAGGAATGTTTGTCTAGTATGATAGTTTAAATATAAATAAAAAATGTGCTCGGTAATTGTTTGAAATGCTTAATTATCAGATGTCAGTCTACTTATTGGCAGACATTGTAGATATCTAGTCTATAACACAATGGTATTCTGTCTGACTGCCTGTTTCTAGGAAATCCCGAGGATTAGGTTTGGATTAACATATTCATATTTTGAGCAAGATGGAGTTATACATTTTGCTTGCAGAAGCAAAAACAAGATTTGAGGAACCCAGGATGTTAGCTTTAAATCTCTATAGTCAATATATAGCTGAATTGGCATATACCTTGTGAGCGAGGGTAGAGGTATTCCAAAATTAATTTATCTTGACCCAGATAGGAACTGCCAGACCAAGCTTTGTTCTTATTGGTATATAATCTATCTGTTGTATAAAATGGGATTGTTTACGAGAAGATCTGAACAACATATACAGTATATAAGAAAATGATCATTTCTGAAATATTATTCAATTCTCAGAATCAACCTTTAACATTCACCATGATTTACACATTGATTATGTCTCCCCAAACTATTGATTTGGGGTCACTGGGTTAAAGGTCAATATCACAGGGGCTTGAAAGGTCAAATTGGTTTTTGCTCAATAAGTGAGTTCTATATAATCCAGAGTCTTCAATCTTCATAGGCTGATTGGAGTTATTAAATCAATGATCCCTATTGATTTTGGGGTCACTGGGTTAAAGGTCAAGGGGGCCTGAAAGGTCAAAAAAACCATTTCAATCAACTATGTTTTCCAAATTTATCATTAACTATTTCTGTTCTGCAATGGGGGAGACATGCACTTTCAGAAAAAAGCAATTTCTAGTTGACATTTAAACTGATTATCTTTTCTCCCATGGGGTATTCATATGACATGTTTACCAGAGGTGTAATGAAAAAGAAAAAAATAGGCCAAATAGCAATTTAGGTTTGACACAAACAGGAATTGATAAAGTAAATTTTGCCACATTAGATTTTAAGAGGAAGGTATAAGGTTTTAAAGGAATAATATTTTTCATCTTGTCTGACCTGTTAAGCTTCTGTGTACTGCATCCTTTCATTTTGTGAAACAAATAATTTTGTTAATAGTGACTGATTGACATGAAACTTGGTAGGTAGTATAAAGGCCTGGACAAGGGTCAAGGTCTCTTGTGTTGGGAATCAGTTGCCAAAATGATAATTTATCAAGAACAGCTGTGACATCCAACCAGCAATTAATTATAATTGAATTAAATATGTCTGTCAACAATTTGGTTTAAACATATTTTATTGGAAAATACACATCAAATATATACAGTATTTAATTTACATAAAGGATTAAAACGAAAGACATAAAGTCTTGTGAAGCTTTTCTCCTATATTTCATATCACATTTCCTGTTATTTAGTTATTCAGTGCTTTTTGTATATAGATATTCAATAACATATATTTCCTTCTTTATAATGATCAGTGTATATAACAAATAATTGTGTCGTTACTTGTATCCACTTATATTACATTTTTATGTTTAAAACTGTGTTTTATTTGAAAAGACAATTATTGGCACAATATTACTACAACAAAGTATCATTATAATGGGCAATTTATTGAACCAATTCTACTTGGAAACAGGAATATAAGAATTTATCAGTAAGAATAATGGCTTAAACCATTTGTTCTCCATCAGCTTAGTTAATTAGAACACAGCTAAAGGTCACTGTAGGTAAAATGGAAACAAAAAATTAATGCTAAAATACACTTAGGAGTATTTATGTATAAATTTATATATACTCCTGCTAAGAATCTTAGGTAAATCAACAAACTCACTTTATTTAAGTTATGTACCTTCATGAACATTTTAGGTAAAAGAAACTATATTAAAAGTCTTTTTTTCGAAATGTGTACTTGAGTTTTTGAGTCTATGAATATTCTCAGGGATTTCAAAGGCAGTATTATTATTCATAAAATTTGATTTATTTTTTAAATTTCAGAGCGTCCTATAAATGCCAGTCAGTATGATGCTGAGTTGAAGGCCATGCTTTATTATCAGTCATGTCTTGACAAGAACAAGACAATTAATGAGCTTGAAGGCAAGCCTCTACAAGAACTGATACGAAAGTTTGGAGGTTGGAGCATCTCCAATGTGACTGGGGTCTGGGATGCTGGGCAATGGAGTCTACAGCAGGCAATTGAAAAAATGAAAATATTTGGTGTACTCTTCTCCATTTTTGTGGGAGAAGATGACAAAAACTCTTCTCAAAATATTATTCAGGTAAGCATTTTTTGGAATAAAGTTTTAAATTAACCTCCTTTTTTCTAGTTAATCTCTTTTTTTCTGGGTTTCATTATTTGATCATAGAAGCATTTTTGCCTTTTACCTCTCCTAAAATTTCATCATAGGAATAATGCTGAAATACAGTATATTCGATCCTGCTAAGCATCAGAGGTAATTCAACATTTTTAGCTGCAAATATTTTGCAAAAGTTTTGGGATGATATTTCTTTTTTATGTGTGTATGATAAAAAGTAGACACTGAAAGTTTAAGTACATTAGCATTAAGTCATACATATATGTTACTTTTACCATCAAATTTATCTCTGATATTTCCAACATTGGAGGACATCAGTTTTTCCTCTAAATATTAAAGGTCCCTCACCTATTTTCCTCTTTGAAATACAGATTTATTCAAAACTGTTACACTCCATTTGAAAACTACCAGTTTTCAGATATTATATAAAGTATCTTTAGTGGAGAAATTGCGTTTGAAATTATTGCAGAAACCAAAGGAGAACAATCTCAACCTTAAAGTATCAACTGGCACATGCACCAGCTTGATTTGATTTAGTTCATAATTACTTGGGGTAACACAATAAAATAAGAAGTACTGAATTTGACAAATAAAGCCATCAAACAACTGAATTTTAGCAAATAAAATTACATGTACATGATATTTCAGGCTATTAATTTGGAGAAATCTACTGTTAATTTTTGTGTGCTGAAGTTCTAGTTATAAGATCTCTCCTTATTTAAACACTTTGAAAAGAGAACAATTAAGAAACAATAAAAAAATGAAACAATAAATTCTTGAGAAATTTATTAGTGTGCTTATTTAACACATGTAATTTCCCTGAAATACAATAAACTGTTTCTATTTAAAGCAAAAACCACTAAAATTCATCCATGACTGCTTTTATGTTGTTCCCAAATGTTGTTTATAATGAAATTAGTCAACCTCAGTTGACAGTCTGTCATGAGTTACAACGCTTAAGGGAATTTCAATACAGATATTTGTAAAATTTGCAAAATCCCTTCTTGAACATCTCAAATTTTGTAGCTGCAGCTTGTTATTTGATGTAAAAAGGAAACAAACTCGTACTGGAATTTTAACTTTTAATTACAATAAACAAGTGATTCCAATTTTATGACAGAATATTTAGGTTCATGCACTAATAAATTATGAGGTTTTCCAGTTTTATGGCAGAATATATTATTTCATGCAGTAACAAACTATGAGTGATTCCAATTTTATAGCAGAATATTTAGGTTCATGCATTAATAAAGTATGAGTGATTCCAATTTTATGGCAGAACTTTTAGATTCATGCTTAAATATGAGTGATTCCAATTCTATGGTAGATTATTTTGGTTCATGGCCACCAGAGCAACAAATAGAAATCAAAGTCCTGAAGGTACTGATGTTCTTCAGTACATGATTACCCTGGAAATGTTGCCGGTATAATAGTGGTTGGCACTCACTAAATCAGCTGAAAATTATTTCTGAATAAAGGTGTTTTACTTATGTGTCATTTTGAATCTTTTTTTTCACAAACAAATACTGTCCAAATTAAAGAAAGCCTGTGGCAAGGTTTATTTTGACTACAGAGACCTGGCTTGAATAAATGTAATTCTACCTAATAATTAACCAATGCTGACCATTAAATAAATTTGGTACCATCTAAGGATTCTCCATTGTGAAGTGTTGTCAAATTCTGTTCTGTAGTTTCAGAGATTTTGTTTAAAAAAATTGTTTATTGAAGAAAAGAGGTTTGACAACACATTTGTGACCTCGTTTGGTCCTACAGACTTGTAGAGCTAAAACCTACTATAAGGCTGACTAAAGAACTCTACATAAATTATGCTAATACTGTTGAAAGCAGTAATATTTACAAAGGCTGTTGCAACGCAAACGTTGTGGCTAAAAATGTTGTTTACAGATATATAAACCTAATGTGCACAATATAATGTAATCCTCAATTTCTAACAAGGGGCTGCAAAGCGACTCATGTTCAGTTAAGTAATTAAAACCCACAATTCTGAAGTCAGCTGAGTTAGGGAAGAACCACCAAAAGCAAAACATTTAGTGTAAAAAGAAAGTTGAAGAGAGTATGGAATAAAAGACATGCCTCTCTTGAGGTTTATATGGTAATTTACTCATGTCTTTACTAAAATTGATGCAGTATTTCACCATTGACTGTACTTGTATTGATATGGTTTTGCAGACATGCTTATACCAAAGTTGATATGGAAATTAACTTATGACTATAATCAGGTTAATATAGTTTTTCAGACATGACTGTTCTAGGTTTGATATGATGTTTCAGACATGCCTTTACTCAGGCTGATACTTTATTTTGGACATGACTGTACTAAGATTGATTTGGTATATCAGACATGGCTCACAGTACTAGAGTCAGTATGGTATTTCACACATGACTGTACTTAGGTTGATATGTTTTTTTCCAACATGACTCAGTTCTAAGATTCGATATGGTATTGCAGACATGACAGATCTAGGTTATTATAGTATTTTAGACTTTACTTTGGGTGATATTGTATTTCAGACAAGCCTTTACTTAGGTCAATATGGTATTTCAGATGTGAATGTACTAAGGTCAGTATGATATATCAGGCTTGACTAGGGTTGATGTACCATTTCAGGCATGACTGTACTTCAGTCAATATGGTATTTCAGACTTAACTGTATACTATTGGTTGGTATGGTATTTCAGACTTGACTGTACTATTAATCAATATGGTATTTCAGACTTGACTGTACTATTAGTTGATATGGTATTTCAGACTGAACTGTACTGTTAGTTGATATGGTATTTCAGACTTGACTGTACTATTAGTCAATATGGTATTTTAGACTTGACTGTACTATTAGTTGATATGGTATTTTAGACTTAACTGTACTGTTAGTTGATATGGTATTTCAGACTTGACTGTACTATTAGTCAATATGGTATTTCAGACTTGACTGTACTATTAGTTGATATGGTATTTCAGACTTGACTGTACTATTAGTTGATATGGTATTTCAGACTTAACTGTACTGTTAGTTGATATGGTATTTCAGACTTGACTGTACTATTAGTTGATATGGTATTTCAGACTAAACTGTACAATTAGTTGATATGGTATTTCAGACATGACTGTGCTGTGGCTGATATTCTAGTTTTGATATGACTGTACTGTATGGTTCATATGATATTGCTGAATGCTAAAGTAGTTTTTGGTATGGTATATCAGACTTGACTTTTTACCAAGATAGTTGCACTGTTTCAGATTGACCAGGGAGGATTAGGCTTACCTGAAAGGGATTATTACTTGAATAAAACAATGGATGATAAGGTAAGATGATTTGATTCATTCAAACCCAGCTATTTAAGATATTCATAAAAAGTAAATTTATAATGTTTGTTATTATAGTGTCTCCTCTGTTGATAGGGTCAGCCAAATTTGGCTTATCTATCAGACACCTCCTGAGAACAGTAATACTCCCCCATCTCATTTTGCTCTAATGTCAGATATCATACAGGTAGGCTATTGGTTACCATGATTTAATTAGCTGGTGACTTACCTACCCATTTAACCAGAAAATACCCTTTGGGTGGAGGGTGGGGTGGGGGGGGCTTGATTCTTTGACCCCTGACACTAAAGCAGAAGCCTTAAAAGCCAGGCCCCATATTCACACGTTTCAAAATCAGGATTAGGATCAAATTTATAGTTTTGCTTTTCTAATTGCTTTAAGACTAAAGTGCTTGATACAAATGAGCAAAATTGTTGTGAAGAATAAAGATTTGAACTTAAAGATAATATTCAGTAATTAATTATTGATTAAAAAGAAATGTAAAATGTTTAATTGATCTTTATAAAATCAGGATCAACCTCAGGATCACTTTTTAAATCAGATTCAACCCATCTAATGCAATTTTTTGAAGTATTAAATTTATTTTTATAAAGACCATATTTCTGTGGGACTTTCTGAAATAGTGATTGAAATATCTTAAATATCAAAGACAGCATATTGAACATGTAAAAACATATTTACTTGATCCTAATCCTAATTTTGAAGAGTTTGTGTACAAGGACCAGGCTATTGAATTGGTGTAGGGGTGTTCAGTCACCAAACTATCATATGCATTTGTTGGTTTACTCCGTAGATATCATTGAATAATGGGCCATAACTAATGCTTGTAGAACATGTGGCCCAACACTTTTGCTTATATATTTGTAGAACTGTATGTATTTATTATATACTGTGAAAAATATGGGCAAATTGTATTATAATAGTTTTATAACAAATGCTCAGAATGAAATAAAATCAATCAATGGTTGACCAGTAATCATTTATTTAATAGTTTACACTTCAATATATGTCCATTAACCAGAATGCCATAGTTTTATGTAACGTCATTTATATCTGGGGTTACATTTCCAAATTGTACAAGTAAGTCAATATCTTGTGTGTCCACCATGAGCTGCCACAACTGCTAAGCATTCGCCTCATGCTATTAATGAGTTTGTTAATTTTGTCCATTGGTAAATCAGCCCATTCCTGGTGCAATGCCGCCTCTAGTTCTCTTACGTTGTTGACGTTGTGCCGTTCTCTCACAGGTCGACCCAACATGTCCCAAACATGCTCTATTGGTGATAAGTCTGGGGATCTAGCCTGCCAATCGAGGGTCTGGACGTTATTTTCACGAAGGATAGTTCTTGTTTGGCGAGCAAAGTGTGGACGCGCATTGTCTTGTTGTAAATTTAGTTCGTCATGTTGACGTAAAAAAGGTACTATCACGGGAAGAACAATTTCTTTACAATATCGGGCAGCATTGAGTGTTTCCTGCACAGTTATGAGCTCGGTTTTAGAATTCCTAGTAATGCTGGCCCACACCATGACACTACCGCATCCATACCGATCTCTCTGAATGACGTTCTGTTGGTTATAACGCTCTCCTTTTCTTCTCCACACACGTACCCGGCCATCAGAGAATTCAACGTTAAAACGTGACTCATCAGTAAAAACAATGTTACGTCATTGAAGTCATGTCCAATTCTGATGCTCTCTTGCCCAGTTTCGACGTAAACAACGGTGGACAAGTGTTAACGGAATGCCCTTGCAAGGTCTGTAAGCTTTCAAAGATGCTGCATGAAGACGATTGCGAACTGTAGCAGCAGTGATTCTTGTTCTTGTCATTGTATAGCATTGATCTGCTATTCTCTGAGTTGAGGCAAAGCGATTACGACGAGAGGTTAATGTAATATAGAGGTCCTCATTTGCAGAAGTTTTCCGAGGCCGACCGGTGCGCGGACGGTCTTTTAACGATCCTGTTGAGTTGAATCTTGTCTGAAGACGTGAAATTGTACTGTCGCTAACACCAATATTACGCACCACGTTTGTCACGGCCATTCAGGCTTCAAGCATGCCTAAAGCCCGATTACATTGCTCTAACGTCATGCTGCGATTCTTTCCCATTTTAGAATTTTTCTCATCTAACAATGGACTTATGATCATAAATGCCAACCAATCACATTGTACATGTTTTTTAGATTGAATATGGATTAGTATTGTCTAAACCTAACTTCCGTACAAAAACCTAATGTCGCACGTTGAAAATGTTTTGAAGTAAAATACTGATGAAAATTAAGTCGGGTTATTTTCCACGTGGCCTGTCCGTATTGAATGATCAATTTTATTTGGATACATGTTTATAGTTTAAGCAACCAAGAACATAAAAATCTGTGCTTAATTTATTTTTCACAGTATATGTATTTACAAATTATAACATATTTGTACAAATATTTGACAATAAAATTTGTTTAAACTATTGAATTGTGAAAAAATTTCAGAGAAAAGTCACCTTCATCCACCTGTAAATTCAGTCAAAACAGTGCATGTACGTCGGGATCTCATTCAAAATGAGATCATGAATGATGATTTAAATTCATAGTTTAGATGTCTATATTTCAGTAAGAACTTTCTGTCAAGTTGAACAGAAATTGAAAATTGCTGACTGTTAAGGCAGATAACCATCACTAGAGATTCTGTACAGACTGATTAAATTGGAGGTATTTTAGTAAACAATAGCTGGCAAATAAGTATCAGTTTGGCCTATGTATATGTTCAAATGGAATGTGTATCTCAGAAGAACAGAATAATGTGGATTAGACTATAAAAAGTGTGAATGTTTTCACAAATTGCCTTTAACTTCTATTTCCATAAGAGCTATAGTATAAATATAAC
>JAULCC010549029.1:0-10641 GCA_032358795.1 Nuttallia obscurata
TAATGAGTAGAGATATAGCGGTGTGAGTAATGAGTATAGATATAGATATGTGAGTAATAAGTATAGATATAGCGGTGTGAGTACTGAGTATAAATATAGATGTGTGAGTAATGAGTAGAGATATAGATGTGTGAGTAATAAGTATAGATAAAGATGTGTGAGAAATGAGTTTAAATATAGATATGTGTGTAATGAGTATAAATATAGATGTGTGAGTAATAAGTATAGATATAGATGTGTGAGTAATGTGTTTATACATAGATGTGTGAATAATGAGTGTGGATATATGTGTGTGAGTAATGAGTATAGATATAGGTGTGTGAGTAATGAGTATAGATATAGCGGTGTGAGTATTGAGTATAGATATAGCGGTGTGAGTCCTGGGTAAAAATATAGATGTGTGAGTAATGAGTAGAGATATAGATGTGTGAGTAATGTGTTTATACATAGATGTGTGAGTAATGAGTGTGGATAAAGATGGGTGAGTAATGAGTATAGATATAGGTGTGTGAATAATGAGTAGAGATAAAGGTGTGTGTGTAATGAGTATAGATAAAGCTGTGTGTGTAATGAGTATAGATATAGCGGTGTGAGTAATGAGTATAAAGATAGGTGTACGAGTAATGAGTAAAGATATAGATGTGTGAGTAATATGTATAGATAAAGGTGTGTGCGTAATGAGTTTAGATATAGGAGTGGCAGTAATGAGTATCGATATAGACGTGGGAGTTAAAATATAAATAAAGGTGTGTGAGTAGATATAGATGTGTAAGTAATGAGAAGAGAAATCGGAATGAGTAATGAGAAAATATATAGGTGTGTGAGAAATGAGTATAGAAATAGATGTGTCAGTAATGAGTATAGATATAGGTGTGTGAGTAACGAGTATATATATATAGGGATGTGAGTTATGAATATAAGTATAGATGTGTGAGTTAGAAGTATCGATATAGGCATGTGAGTAATAGTACAGATGAAGGTGTGTAATTAATAAGTAAAGATATAGGTCTGTGAGTAATGAGTAAAGATATACGTAGGTGAGTAATGAGTAAAGATATAGATGTGTGAGTAATTAAAAGCAATATAGGCGTGTGAGTAAGAGTATAGATAAAGCTGTGTGAGTTATGTGTATAAATAGAGGTGTGTGAGTAATGAGTAGAGGTATAGGTGTATGAGTAAGAGTTGAGATTAAGGTTTTTGAGTAATGAGTATAGATATAGATGTGTGAGTAATGAGTATAGATAGAGGTATATGAGTTATGAGTAGAGATATAGGTGTATGAGTAAGAGTTGAGATTAAGGTGTATGAGTAATGAGTATAGATATAGATGTGTGTGAAATGAGAATGGATAAAGGTGTGTGTTTTATTAGTAAAGATATAGTTGTGTGAGTAATGAGTATAGATATAGATGTGTGTGTAATGAGTATGGATATAGGTGTGTGATTAATTAGTAAAGATATAGTTGTGTGTGTAATGATTATAGATATAGGTGTGTGATTAATTAGTAAAGATATAGTTGTGTGAGTAATGAGTATAGATATAGGTGTGTGTGTGTGTAATGAGTATGGATATAGGTGTGTGATTAATTAGTAAAGATATAGTTGTGTGAGTAATGAGTATAATTATAGATGTGTGTGTAATGAATGAGGATATAGGTATGTGATTAATTAGTAAAGATATAGTTGTGTGTGAGTAATGAGTATGGATATAGAGGTGTGAAGTAATGAGTAGAGATATAGATGTGTGAGTAATGAGTAGAGATATAGGTGTGTTTTAAATGAGTTAAGATATATCGGTGTGAGAAATGAAAAAAAGATAAAGATGTTTGAGTAATGAGTGGGGATATAGGTGTGTGACCAATTTTCAAAGATATAGATGTGTCAATAGTGATTTAAGATACAGTGGTGTGAAAAATGAGTTAAGATACAGGTGTGTGAGTAATGAATATAGATATAGGTGTGTGAGTAATGAGTAGAGATATAGGTTTGTGAGTAACGAGTATAGATATAAGGGTGTGAAAAATGAGTAGAGTTATAGATATGTGAGAAATGAGTAGAGATATAGATGTATGAGTAATGAGTAAAGATAAAGGTGTGTGAGTAATGAGCATAGATATCGCGGTGTGAGTTATGATTATAGATATAGGTGCTTGAGTTATGATTAGATAAAGGTGTGATTTACGAGTAAAGATATAGGTGTGTGAGTAATGAGTATAGATATAGCGGTGTTAGTAATGAGTAGAGATAAAGGTGTGCGAGTAATGAGTATAGATATAGCGGTGTGAGAAATGAGTACAGATATGGGTTAGTGAGTAATGAGTATAAATGTAGGTGTGTGAATAATAAATATATAGATATAGTGTGTGAGTAATGACTATAGATATAGGTGTGTGAGTAATAAGTATAGATATAGGTGTGTGAGAAATGAGTAAAGATATAGGTGTGTGAGTAATGAAGAAATATATAAGTGTGTGAATAATGAGTAGAGATAAAGGTGTGTGTGTAATGAGTATATATATAGGTGTGTGTGTAATAAGTTTAGTAATAGCGGTATGAGTAATGAGTATAAATGTAGATGTGTGAGTAATAAGTATGGATAAAGCGGTGTGATCAACGAGTTTAGATATTGCGGTGGGAGTAATGGGTATAGATTTAGATTTGTAATTAACGAGTATAGATATAAATGTGTGAGTAATGAGTATAGATATAGTGGTGTGAGTTATGAGTATAGATAAAGCAGTGTGTGAGTAATGAGTAGAGATATAGATGTGTGAGTAACGAGTATAGATATAGGTGTGTGAGTAATGAGTATAGATAAAGTTTTGTGAGTTATAAGTAAAGATATAAGTGTGTGAGTAATGAGTATAGATAAAGCGGTGTGAGTTATGAGCAGATATAGCGGTATGAGTAATGAGTATAGATATAGCAATGTAAGTAATGAGTATAGATATAGCGGTTTAAGTAATGAGTATAGATATTGGTTTGTGAGTAATGAGTTTAGATATAAGTGTGTGAGTAAAAAGTATAGATATAGGTGTTTCTGAATTCGATTATAGATAAAGGTGTGTTAGTAATGATTATAGATAAACATGTTTGAGAAATGAGTATAGTTATAGCGGTGTGAGTAATGAGTATATATATAGCGGTATGAGTAATGAATATAGATTTAGCGGCGTGAGTTATGAGTAAAGATATAGGTGTGTGAGAAATGGGTTTAGATTATAGGTGTGTGAATTATTAGTATAGATAAAGGTGTGTGTGTTATAAGTAAAGATATAAGTGTGAGTAATGAGAATAGAAATAGGTGTGTGTGAAATGATTATAGATATAGGTGTGTTAGTAATGAGTATACATGTAGATAAAGGTGTTTGAGTAATGAGTTTAGATAAAAGGGGTGTGGGTAATGAGCAAAAATATAGATATAAGAGTAATGAGTATAGATAAAGCGTTGTGATCAATGAGTTTAGATAAAGGGGCGTGAGTAATGAGTAGAGATATAGGTATGTGAGTAATGAGTGGAGATAAAGGCGTGTGAGTAATGAGTAAAATATAGCGGTGTGAGTTATGAGTATTAAAACAGGTGTGTGAGTAATATGTAGAGATAAAGGTGTCTGAGTAATGAGTAAAGATATAGGTGTGTGAGTAATGAGTATAAATATAGCGGTGTAAGTAATGAGTTTAGATATAGTGGTGTGATAAATGATTAAAGATATAGCGGTGTGAGTAATGAGTATAGATATAGCGATGTGAGTAATATGTATAGGTAAAGATGTGTGAAGAATGAGTAGAGATATAGGTTTGTAAGTTATTAGTATAGATAAATGTGTTGTGTATAATGAGTATAGATAAAGGTGTGTGAGTAATGAGTATAAATAAAGGTGTGTGAGTAATGATTATAAATATAGCGTTGTGAGTAATTAATAAAGACATAGCGGTGTGAGTAATGAGTATAAATATAGTAGTTTAAGTAATGAGTATAGATAAAGGAGTGTGAGAAATGAGTAAAGATAAAGATGTGTGAGTAATGAGTAGAGATATAGGTATGTGAGTAATGAGTAGAGATATAGGTGTGTGAGTGATATGTAGAGATATAGGTGTGTGTGTAATGAGTTTAGATATAGGTGTGTGAGTTATGAGTATAGATATAGCGAATTGAGTAATGAGTAAAGATATAGCGGTGTGAGTTATGAGTTGAGATAGAGGTATGTGAGTAATGAGTATAGAATAAGGCGTGTGAGTATTAAGTATAGATATAGCGCTATGAGTAATGAGTATAGCTATATGTGTGAGTAATACGTAGAGACATAGGTGTGTGAATAATGAGTATAGATATAGGTGTGAGTAATGAGTACAGATATAGCGGTGTGAGTTATGTGTATAGATATAGCAGTGTGTGTGTGATGAGTATAGATATGGGTGTGTGAGTAATGAGATTAGAAATAGCGGTGTGAGTAATGAGTAAAGTTATAGCGATGTGAGAAATGAGTATAAATAGTTCGGTGTGAGTAATGAGTATAGATATAGGTGTGTGAGTAATGAGTTTAGATATAGGGGTCTGAGTAATGAGTTAAGATATAGATGTGTGAGTAAGAGTATAGATATAGGTGTGTAAGTAATGAGTTTAGATATAGGCGCGCGATTAATGAGTATAGATAAAGCGGTTTGAATATAGAGCATAGATAAAGGTATCTTAGAAGAGGTAAAGTTGAAAGAGTTATTAGTAAAGGTGTGTAGAAATAGACATATATTTGTAAGTACAATATAGTTGAGAAAGTAAACATATAGAATTGTGTGTTTCATTATATGAAATAAATATATGAGGATTTTATATTGATGTTTGAGTATCGATTTAAGTTTACAGGTATAGATGTATGAGTAGTTGTGTTAGTATAGAAATAGTTGTGCGAGTATAAATATAGGTATGTGAGTATAAAAAACAGTTAATGAATATGAATATATATGTTTCAGTATATAAATATGATAATATGTATATTTCACCTGTAAAGCTCATACGTTCTGTGCAATGTCACCTGTATAGCTAATATTGTTCTGTGCAATGTCATCCTTTATGGTAAATATGTTCTGTGCAATGTCACCTGTATAGCTAATACGTTCTGTGCAATGTTATTTGTATAGCTAAAATTTTCAGTGCAATGACACCCATACAGCTTAAAAGTTCTGTGCAATATTACCTGTAAAGCTTATATGTTCTGTGCAATGTCACCTATATAGCTTATATGTTCTGTGTAATGTCACCTGTATAGCTAATACTTTCTATGCAATGTCACCTGTAAAGCTAATACGTTCTGTGCTTGTCAAATGTATAGCTTATACTTTCTATGCAATGTCACCTGTAAAGCTAATACGTTCTGTGCTTGTCAAATGTATAGCTAATTTGTTCTGTTCTATGTCTCCTGTATAGCTAATACGTTCTGTGCTATGTAACCCGTAGAGCTTATATGTTCTGTGCAATGTCACCTGCATAGCTAATATGTTCTGTGCAATGTCACCTATATGGCTAATACGTTCTGTGCAATGTCACCTGTATAGCCTATATGTTCTGTGCTATATCATCTATGTAGCCAATATGTTATGTGACATTTCACATATGTAGCTTATATGTAATGTGACATGTCAACTAAACAGCTAATATGTTCTGTGCTATGTCACCTAAATAGCTAATATATTCTGTGCTATGTCACCTAAATAGCTAATATATTCTGTGCTATGCCACCTGTAAAGCTAATATGTTTTGTGTTATGTCAACGGTTACGATTAAATGTTCTGTGCTATGTCACCTGTATAGCAATTATGTTATTTACTATGTCATCTGTACAGCTAATTTGTTTTTTGCTTTGTCATCTTTATAGCTAATGTGTGCTTTATCATATCACTTGTATAGCTTATATGATATCTGACAAGTCATCTATATAGCTTATATTTTATGTGACATGTCACCTATGTATATGATATGTCCTTTGCTATTTCACCTGTTTAACTAATATTTTCTTTGCTATGTAACCTCCATAGCTTATGTGTTCTTTTATGTGTCACCTGTAACGCTAAAATGGTTTGCTTTGTCGCCTATATAGATAATACATTCTGTATTCTGTCACCTAAATTGCTAATACGTTCTTTGCTATGTCACCTATATAGCTCACATGTTCTTTGCTATGGCACCTAAATGGCTAATATGTTCTTCGCTATGTCACCTTTATAGATAAAACGTTATTTACTATGTCAACGATATAGCTTATATGTGTTTTGCTATGTAACCTTTATAGCTAATATGCTAGTGATATGTTACCTTTATAGGTAATACGTTATTTGCTATGCCACCGATATAGCTTTTATGTGTTTTGCTATGTAACCTTTATAGCTAATATGATATGTGATATGTCACCTTTATATCTAATATGTTCTTTGCTATGCCACCGATATAGATTTTATGTGTTTTGCTATGTAACCTTTATAGCTAATATGTTATGTGATATGTCACCTTCATAGCTAATATGTTATTTGCTATGTCACCGATATAGCTTATATGTGTTTTGCTATGTAACCTTTAAAGCTAATATGTTATGTGATATGTCACATTTATAGCTTTTATTTTCTTTGCTATGTCACCGATATAGCTTATATGTGTTTTGCTATGTAACCTTTATAGCTTATATGTTATGTGAGTTGTAATTTTTATAGCTCATATGTTATGTGATATGTCACCTTTATAGCTAATATGTTCTTTGCTTTATCACCTTTATTCTAATATGTCCTTTGCCATGTCATATATGTAGCTTATTCGTTATTTGCTCTGTCACCTATATAGCATTTATGTATTATGACATGTTACTTATACACCACATATAATATGTCAGCTAGAATGTCCTGCTATGATATTATTAAGATTAACTACTGTGCATGTGCATTTATCTTATTCTTGGCTGCACATATACCATGTAATTTATTATATTCACACCTCATATTCAAATACAGGTAGTACTTGCGTTTTCAAACCTATAGACAGTTGATGGTTGGTGGCCGGATGTGTTATTTGTTTTTTTGTGTTTTTTTCGTTGTATTTTTGGAGTTGTTTTGCTGTTAAAGCTGGTAAACTCGCCATGTATTCTCAACTAGTTCAGTTTAACTTGAAACTCAGCCATAAAAACAAAAATACTTCCTAATAACACCAAGCAGTACATATTAATTGTCTTACATGGAATGGAAATTTTATTGATATTGTAACCTGTGCAACAGTTTGGACACCCAGATTGCCTAAGATCGTGTAAGGATACAATGTGTGTGGTCGGTCCTTGAGGCAATCGAGCGTACGTAGGTTCCTCCTAATTTCATTAACCACTAAATAGAAAACCCTTTCTGTGCATGTGGAGAAGCTGTTGAAAATGCAAAACATTAACCCTTAGCCTGCTGAAAAAATGTCGTCTGCGTAAAGTGTCAACTGCATAGATTTTAAAATTCATTAGAAACGCCCAATATTTGGAGAAACAATTGGCTGGGTGCCAAACAGCTTGGATCCTGATTAGCGCCGAGATATTTGGCGTCTATTCTGAATCCACCTGAACCCAATTATATCACGGTCGCCCTTAGCAGGCTAAAGGTTAACTTTTCAATTACCATTTTTTCAAAGTTCAAAGAATAGAACTGTTGCAGGCCTCTCTCTCCCTATGTCTGTCTGTCTCTGTCTCTGTCTCTCTCTCTCTCTCTCTCTCTCTCTCTCTGTATCTCTCTCTCGCTCTCGTCAATTTGTTTAAACAATAATTGTATATTGTAGGGTAAGGGCCGTTACTAATGTTGATAGCAACTGTGGCCCAACCCCATTTCAACATTTGTGAAATAAAATATGTTTAAACTATCTGACTACTCAGCTATAATAGCTCAAACGATTATATTCCATGTATTACAGGAAGGCAATACTACGTATGTAACGGGAACATGTAGATCTAACACCATTCATCATCACTATAAGAATGCATACACTCGGTGAAAACTCTCTGCATTCTCAGCAGCTTCCAAGATTCGGTGACTTCGCTATAATTTGGATCGTGGTAAAGTAATGCAGTAACTCGGTTGTTTCGCGTAGACATCTCTGTAACAGACGGGAAAAGTAATCGCATTTCTGATCTTAGATTTATAATTATTACAGGAATCTTACTCTATATTGATGATCACCAAATGAAGGAAAGCGAACCTGTAATATATGTAGATCTATGTTTGTTTTCAGTAGCCTCCATTTCGTAGTTATCACGTGACGTCAGAAAGTAAATATTCGTAGACAGGTGTTTGTAGAATTCCGTAACATATCTTCTTCGTATGACTTAACAATTAGAAAATAAAAAAACTGGCACAATAACAAAAAGGTTGAAGTACCGAGGATCGATGCTGTCTGTATAAGTTACGTATATTGATGCTGTCATTTTGGCATTGCACAAGAGCACGATGCCATGGTTATACGGTGAATTAACGAATTATGCATTACATATAATTTTAACCATGTTGCATTCTTCATTTCGAAGATCGGATTTTGTTTCCCAACTGAACTATCTAAAGGTCCGTTGTTCATGTTGCTGTCCATTAAAACAACCGTATTCTCATCTTCCACCTTGCTTTCGTAGAAACATATCGATCTCCATTTCCATACATACCGTCCAATATCGCACACACGGAATACCGTTTTTATGTTCATGTCTTTTTTACTTGATACAGAGTCAATATACTTTAGACCGGTTTGTTTAGAAATAAAACGAGACCTCTCTTTTCCACCCTCTCCATCTGTAAACTACGCACACAAAATAGTATTTTGTTTGTTTGTTTGTTTGTTTTATTAGGAATTTAACGTTGCTTTAACAGTATTTCAGTCATATCGCGACGTCCAACTCATTACATATGGAGAAAGATCCCGGGGGATCTATGTACACTATTTCATGCATAGAGTGCACCTAGGTAGAAACACCGACCTTCCGCAAGCCAGCTGGAAGGCACGAAATAGTGATGTAGTCGTCTGCTTAAACTGTCGTCTGCCTGGGTTTAAAGTTCATCGGATTCGCCCAATATTTGAAGAAACAATTGACCGAGTGTCAAACAGCTTGGATTCGGATTGGGCGTCGAGTTACTTGGCGTCTGATCTGGATCCAAGTTGTTTGCATTTTCTATCACAATCACACTAAGCAGACTAAGGGCTAAAATGTCTGATCATTTATTAGATAATAGTTGTGCATGTATTTCTACGACAGTGACCCTGACAGAGTGAGACCGCGCATTCGGGTCTAAAACTGTGCTATGATGTATTCTCGCGTATTTTTAAACATAGGACAGTATTTAACACATCAAAGCGTAATCTTGAACATATCAACGCGTAGTCTTCAACAGATCCCAGAGTATCATTTAGCATAACAAAGGACAGTCTTAAAGACATCGAAGCATAACCTTAAACACATCAAAACGTAATCTTTAACATATCAACGCGTAATCTTCAACAGATCCCAGAGTATCATTTAGCATAACAAAGGACAGTCTTAAAGACATCAAAGCATAGCCTTTAACACATCAAAACGCAATCTTTAACATATCAACGCGTAATCTTCAACAGATCCCAGAGTATCATTTAGCATAACATAGGACAGTCTTAAACACATCAAAGCGCAATCTTTAACATATCAACGCGTAATCTTCAACAGATCCCAGATTATTATTTAGCATAACAAAGGACAGTCTTAAAAACATAAAAAGCATAGCCTTAAACACATAAAAACGCAATCTTTAACATATCATCGCGTAATCTTCAACAGATCCCAGAGTATCATTTAGCATAACATAGGACAGTCTTAAACATATCAACGCGAAATCTTCAACATATCAACGCGTAATGTTCAACAGATCCCAGAGTATCATTTAGCATAATATAGGATAGTCTTAAACACATCAAAGCAGAATCTTAAACACATCAAAGCGTAGTCTTTAACATATCAACGCATAGTCTTCAACATATCCCAGCGTAATCTTTAGCATATCATACCATATCAACGCACAGTCTTAAACATATCATAGCGCAGTCTTAAACATATCATAGCACAATCTTAAACCTGTCCTAGCGCAGTCTTCAGAGTATTCTTAAACAGATCATAGTGCAGGAGTATCAAAGAACGGTCTTAAACATATATAGTTAGTTTATTTAAGTTTTATTCATATAATCCGTTAGGCTAATAACCCCATGAGACATATGAACTCATTATATATGGCGAATAATAACAATCACATTTTACACGCAAATTACAATACACAATTACATAAGTCATGGTTTGAGCTATGTTGTCGAATATCCAAATGTAATGGTCCAGGTAAGCGTCATTATTTCCATACTGGAAAACAGTCTTCAAAATCTCGTGCAGGGTACTTTAAAACATACCACATCGTTTTTAAACAAGTCATCTTCTGCCATATAGGGCTAATGGACGTCCCAGAGAAAGGGAAGCGGATACAGAGAACTTTTCTGTGGAACACACCGCTTCTTTTACGTTCCTTGTGTATAGCATTGGAACACGGGGCTGAACCCCCACTTTATCTTGACGCCGAGGAAACAGTCGTAATGTTTACCCCAAACCCTAAGCACCAAGGAGGAAAAGATTAC
>JAULCC010549140.1:0-10640 GCA_032358795.1 Nuttallia obscurata
ATCACTGGTATTCAGGTGTATGTGATGACTTTCCATTGATTGTAAACACATTTGCCAGCACTACCTGGTTTTAAACCCATGTGAATAACGGTCCATTAAACTACAGGTAATGGCAGCATGGTTGTTTGATCTCTAACTTTATTTAATCTACTACCGTGAGGAAGAAAATAGACCAAGCCAGTACCTTGAGAATAACCACAAAGCTAACAACAGAAGTACCGTCCCATAGTACTTTCAGTACTTTGATTAAAGTCTTTGGTACAACCTTGAGACATAAGAGACATCCTATATATATAATACTATATACACTAAAGTCCTACAAACATGCCCAAGAAATAACTCAATTCAGGCATTGGCCTTATCAAATACAATGTTTATAGATAAAACTATTTCCCCCACCCCAACCCTCTGACATTTTAGGAGGACTGTATATGAGTTCCTGGCCGTTCGAAGATTGTCTCTCAGCTTTAACCCCAGAAATTGAAATTGCATCCATACCCTTCAAATTTTTCATTGATGCTTTTTAACTACTTGTGTTATTTTTATTGCATACGCCTACTAAAAACACTTTAATATCATGTTAGTATTGTGGTGAGTTAAAAAAACAGTGACAAGTCGGTGAAACTAGAGAAGACTACAGAGTTCATGAGACTGCCCCTTCAACTGCCATCTCTGTCCTCACTTGGTCAAGTGGTCAGATAGTACTTCTCTGTGACTTTCGACCATTTGACCCCTTCACTTCTTGACACTATTTCAATGACAAGGGCTCATTGTGTTCAGAGTAGCAAATGAGCCTGAACCATGCAAAACAAAACAAAACTTTTATTGAAGTTGTAAGCAATCTGACACCCAAGTCATTCCTTCATACTGACCTAGACACATTTTTACAAAGGCCAATATTTTAATCAAAATGAAGGCCTAGAATATCAGCATGACTCCTTTATTAATGCATATAAGTTTCAATAATTCACCGCCTTCAGTTTACCTAAGAACTTATCTGTCAAAGTCAAGTCAGTTATAATCTGTAATCTATATAATCAACAGAACATATATTTTATTAGACTTGTACATAGTACATCATCTTACAAAACTTGTAACATACAATAAAGCATTTGATCACACATTACTATTTAACAGTTCATATTTTTGAAATCAACAGAGAATATGAAAATGAACAATTTTACCCATACTTGCATATTATTCATTTAAAATACTTCTTCTGTGATCTAAAGATAACTTTATGTATTTGGCAAGTATTACTAGGTTTTTTTTATCAGATTTATTAAGCAAATTAATTAAATTAAACAAAAATGGTCTTTGATAACAAAATTTCTTAATATATATTTTCCTTTTTTCGGAATAGCATGTAAAAACCAAAATGAAATGATAATTATCTTCAATACATGTTAAATCATAGGGGCCTCATAAAAACTGACCAAATCACTATCTAGACCAAGCCAATTCTTTTAATCTGGCTGAATACCCTGAGCACTTTATTGCTTTTAGGCATTCTTATCTGCTAATTGTAAGAACCAGTACTTTGGGTCAGATGAAGGTTAAGAGAGAAGCCCCCTTCAGGGCTCAACACTGCAACCTCCTGGGTGCAAGACAGACACTATATCCACTACACCACTATGCCCTCTGTCCACTACACCCTCAGCTATTTTATCATGCAGGGTCTTTTCTGTTGGCAAATGAACTTTATCAACTTACAAATCCTTTATCCTTAGCCTGCTAAGCGGGACCATGAAAGAATATACTAACAGCTGGGATCAAAATTAGATGCCAAGTAACCCGGCTTCTAATCCGATTCCAAGCTGTTGACACTTGTCCAATAGTTTCTCCAAAAATTGGGTGAATCCGATTAATTTTTAAAATCAGGCAGACAAATGACAATTTTTTCAGCAGGCTATATATGGTTGAGCAATAAAATACACAGATCCATCAGGGAAAATGGAAGAGTTGATACTTAAAAGTTGGGTTGTATTATAAATTTGAACATAATGTAGAGTAAAGCAAGTTTGTAAGTGAAAATCAACTGCAAGCCTTGAGAAATGATCAACTCCATTCTAAATTATCATAGGCCAGAGGCATTGATTTATCCAGAAAAACATGATACAGTCAAATTACAGGGTTGAAACGGAAATTAAGTAAAGTCATAGACAGGCTATAGAGATACTTTATCTTATATTTCTCACATATCCCCTGTCACACACTGTACCCTATGTACATATGAACTGTTAAATTAAGTGTTAAATCAAATAGCCACTTGACATTTTTACTGGCAGTACATCTAGGCGAGGGAGGACTCACAGACAGACACAGTGAAACTTGGTCACTTCAATACAAGTATGTTCTTCAAAGACTGGGTCAACCACTGAATACGCATATATCTGATGAGTTTTCACTTTATATAAAATTTTATTAGACAAGTCTAGGAATCTTTATCAAGCGAACCTCTGGTGAGCTTAATCAAGGTACCAGGACAAGTCTAATAAAATTTTATATAAAGTGAAAATGAATCTGATATTCTTTTTATCACATGACAATACAACAAGAGGTTAATAAGATTTTCCTTATTGATTAAGGCAAATTGATAATCCAGTTAAGTCTATGACATCATATTTCATCATATATGACGTGAAGTCATCCGTTCTTATTCTCATGTTGTTTGTATAAGAAAATATGTAATGATTATATTACACCAGAAATTAGCAACATCATGTGATAATCTACTTTACCATCTCATGCTTCTCCCTTAATATTACTGAACTACTACCGGTAGTATGTTTTTTTGTTTTATTTTGAATTTAACGTCGTTTTATCAGTATTCCAGTCATATCAGTCATACTGCCACATCCAGCTCATTACAGGTGTTTTTGTTTGTTTATTTGGAATTAATATTTGCTTTAACAATATTTCAGTCATATCATGACGTCCAGCTCATTACAGGTGGAGGAAGACCCCGAGGGGGCCTCTGTACATTATTTCAGGCACAGAGTGCACCCGGGTAGAACCACCCACCTACTGCAAGCCAGCTGGAAAGCTTCTCACTTGAAAAATCCTAAGTGCTCAGACAAGGATCTATGCACTCTTCATTACTGGAGACTTATAAAGAATATATATGTTAATCTTATCTGTGAGAAGAGAGTAAAAGAGACAAAGAGAGACTGATAGAGATACAGATAGAGAGAGTGAAAGAAAGAAAGACAAACCATACTACCAGAACTGTATTAAAATTTAATCTATACGAGTTAACATTTGGCCTCCAGTGTAACTTTTCCTTTGTTTGTACTTTGTGTTATGTTTTGTAATCATGTTAGAAACATGATTGTAGCAACTTTTGAATTTACCATATACAGAATATTGTACATAATCAAATCCTCATGTATTCATGTTATATGTACTGAGAGAAATAAAGAAAATTGAAACTGAAACCACAGCAGTGAGGGGCTGAGAGTTTGGCAATCATTGACTATAACCACCCACCCCTAATAGTATTCATGAGACCTGCTGTTTTGTCAAGAAGTAAGAATTGCAGTCAAATATGGTAAAATGTAGATAACTGAAAAACAGTCAATCTTATGAAAAAAGTTATGCAAGCCTATTTTGGAATTAATAAAACCCTATTAAACTTCAGTAATAAATTGTCCAACGCTATCAATCAGTCAAAAAAAAAATCCCTCTCCTTTAAAGTGCCATGCAACCCCCCCCCCAACACACACACACTCCTTATATTGTAGATAGGAATGAAATATTTATAATGATAAATCTGTTCAGTTCTATTATATTATTTTTTGGTGTGTGTGTAGTTTTACCCCTGCCGTCATGTTATCCTGTCACCGACAAACCAGTCGAATGCTAACTCTAAACCCTGGGTACCAAGGAGGGAAAGCCATTTTAAAGTCTTTGGATTAATCAGGCAGGGATTGAACACACTGCCTACAGCTCCAAAAGTGACGTTAAGCCATTGAGCTGACCCGGTGGTGCTCAAGCAAGTGACAAAAAAAAATAATGACTAAGATCAACCACCACTAAGACAGAACCTGTCTAGCTTGGACTCAAACCTCTGAGCTTTAGGCTTAAGATGCTCAAACCTGTGAGCATTAGGCTTAAGATGCTCAAACCTGTGAGCTTTAGGCTTAAGTTGCTCAAACCTGTGAGCTTAAGGCTTAAGATGCTCAAACCTGTGAGCATTAGGCTTAAGATGCTCAAACCTGTGAGCATTAGGCTTAAGATGCTCAAACCTGTAAGCTTTAGGCTTAAGATGCTCAAACCTGTGAACTTTAGGTTTAAGATGCTCAAACATGTGGGCTTTAGGCTTAAGATGCTCAAACCTGTGAGCTTTAGGTTTAAGATGCTCAAACATGTGGGTTTTAGGCTTAAGATGCTCAAACCTGTGAGCTTTAGGCTTAAGATGCTCAAACCTGTGAGCTTTAGGGTTAAGATGCTCAAACCTGTAAGCTTTAGGCTTAAGATGCTCAAACCTGTGAGCTTTAGGTTTAAGATGCTCAAACCTGTGAGCTTTAGGCTTAAGATGCTCAAACCTGTGAGCTTTAGGCTTAAGATGCTGTGCATTCCCTCAAGTACTGTACCAAGCTTCGGGTTAAACTTTACTCTGGTATGTCAATATGACACCATTCTTTATAGTTATTGCAAACCGCAAACAACTGACAGAATCATCGAATATATATCAATTACCCAGTAATATATCGGTTAGTTATTGTAGACAACAGCTGGCTATCAAGGGGTCCTTGTTTAGTCTCTAACATACTACTTGTTATAAAACAAAGTTTTGCTTTATTGGTGTATTATTCTATCAGCATCCATTTAGACATACAAAAGGGTAACACTTCAATCTTTCTAATGATCCATTTATGGTAATTGCAGCACTTTGTGATAAGAGGCCAACTTTACACACACACATTTTCCCCCCCATCAATTCTATGAGCTATGTGATATGTCTGAGAATTGTTTTACATGACCTAGGAATGGCACAAATGATTGGTGCTCCTACCTGTTCTCACATACCACAGACAAAAACAGCTGTTCTATGTTCTAAGACAACCACATACAACACAGAGCTGTAGAGACATACAACAGCAATTTATGACAATTACCAATTCAGATTAATTTATGTTTTATGTAGGTTAGTGGAGCAGACTAAGCAATAGGCTGTGAATTGCTTTTTAATGCACTAGTCTTGGTGAAACTTGGCTGGAACATAAAACATTAACTCTTAAAATCACAATCTGATGTTCAAGATCTAACTAAAGTGGACATTATAAAACTCAAAAGCAGAAACACAAAAACATAAAACATGCAATGTACCTATTTAATGAGTGTGTTTATTGGTGTGTTTTTTTTAATCATCCATTCAAACAATATTCACACCTCAATAAGTTATTAAAATGAATATTATGTTTGAAATCTTTTCACCCATGTAGATTCTGGTAAGATAGGTTTTCTGTTCAAAAGTTTAGCACATGTATATAAAAATATAAAATTTAAAAACTTTCCAATGCTTTGATTAAATATTAAATGATGGATACTGCTAAAACATCTGTATCTTTATTTAAGGACCATATAGGACTCTCTTTAAATTTTAATTTATATCTAAGTAAAAGTATTTTTAGACTTAAATTTCTTCATGACATTGAAGTATTATGCTGAATTGGAATTTAAATCTGATCTTGTTTAAATAGTCTTTCTAAATTCTATTAAAATTTAAATAAATTACTGAAATTTTGAAGTATATGCACACTACTATCAGGGGAAAAAACGTATGTATGCATTAACATACCATATTGTGTATCAGTAAATTGCATATGACTGAAAGGAATTAAAATCCTGAACCTTGTTGTAAGATAGCAAGCCAAATGTGAAATGTGCACATCTCATTACTGAGCAAATAATATTATGACAACTTCACAACAGCAGTGAAGTGGTACCAGTCTTTTATCCACCTCCATCTGGAGGACACAGGTTCGAATCTCAGTCAGACCACAGACCATGTGAAGAGTAATTTTCCTCAATGTGATGTTATCATTATTATTAACTATTTAAAAAAAGTATCAGTTTATTGCAGAAGTGATTGTTTTTAGTTAGAGATACTCAGAGGCAGGGTCTGAGGCTAACTGAACGACTTCTTATAAATGAAAACTCAGGAAAGAAGCATAAAACAAATACATATCAATGTCTTGTAAATAAAGCTGAGCAAACTGGGAATCCTGTCAGTAAAAGAATAAAAATACAAATGGAGTCTTGTTTGTTACACTTTTTTTCTCAAACTTTCTGAATAACAAATAAGCTGGTTAATATTCAATAAAAAAAATTTAAAAAATCCAAATTTAGCATCTTCATGGCTATCGTAAATAACCATTCTCCAAGAAACTTTGCAAGACCATTCAGACATGACCAGTTAAATTTTGTAAGGTCCTGTAAAAGATGCTTGATTACAAGACCACATGTCCTGTAATTTGAGAAAAACATGCTGAGAAATCTTTTTTGATAAAACAAATGATAATTAGTAACCTCATTAGGTTAATGTATTTTTAACTCAGAAGCTTATAATTTTATAATTAAAACTGAGACATAGTTTTCCTACGATCAACATGAAGTTACTGTTGTTTTCAGCAGCTAAATAACTGGAAAACTTCATTAAAATGTTAATTCTTTTTGGTTTTATTATATATCTGATAGGATGTAGGATAAGCCCAGTGCTATTTCACAAATTACAGGACCTCATGTCCCGTATGGGGTTCAAAAGTTTCATGAAGATTGTATTACATCTGTACATATGTGTAGCACATAAATATATTATGACATCTAATTCCACAGTTATAAACTGCTATGTTATAAATATAGAGAATGTTATCTGAAACTCATCTAACATCATCCCCTCTAATAAAGTTTCATTGTCACAAATTAACTTGATACCTACATTTATTGAAGTATTATTGTGGCTTAGGTAATGGGATGAACTGATACAGAGCGTACTGCATAATATTTATGGCAAATGTTTTACAGTTATGATGAGATAAAATGCATCATAAACATTAGAAAATAGTATCCTTTTTGCTGATTACAGAGAGGAAGTATTTTATCAAGGATAGGCCTTATTCAGACATTCTTCCCATGTTAACTATTAATTAAATTCTGGTATAATGGCACCATTTGGTAAGCTACTGGTATGCTAAATTATCTCCCTTGAATAAAACAAGGAATATTTCTCTCCCTTTGCCAAAAAATGTCTAAAATTACTGATCATTGATGCCTAGTCACTAAAAATATATACCAGTATATATGAATACAGCAGTTGTAAACTGCAACATACCTATAATGATATCATAGCTAAATTCTTGATAAAAAACAATATTGACTTGGAATTATATTCTCATGCTGAATGATTGTAAATTGATGATAAATCATGCAAAAATGATAGGGGTATAAGGATTTTCATATGCTTACCCAATTTGCAATGATAAATATATCAGATGCATATTCTAGTCAAATATTACTATTACTGTGACAACTTTTATGTGACTGTTAATATTATAATATAAGTTAACAGGGCTTTAAATTAGTGTGTCGTGCAAAATTTCCTTAATTCCATTAATTTTTGTTTTCAAGAAACTTTGCCAGATTTCCATAGTTCCTTACATGTAATTATAACATAATTCCATTCCAGAATTTTTATGGCCTTTTTTCAGATATTCACTGGATGAAATTCCAGGAGAAACTTTTAATGTATAGCTAACTTTCCTGATTTTAATGGCCTGCTTTGAACATTTCAAGAGTTTAATTTTCGTCCACAATTGATTTTTGTTGTCCAGTCTATTGCTGAAAATGATACATATTTGACATATATATCATATATGACCCTATCTATATATTAATACTGCTTGTTCTGTTTTCCATGAAATTGTCTACCCTAGTGACTTGCCTAATTGACCATAAAATTGAAATAGCTATTCACAAATGTACAGTATTTTACCTCAAATGCCCATGTGCATGGAATACCAGCAAACTGCCTGACACATCGTCCGATTTCTACATCTTCATGGACTGTGTAAAGGTTGTTCACACAATATTTTAAGTGTGGTCCAATTCTTTTTAACGTCTCACGACTCAATGCCATGCTAGTACCGCCCATGCAGTAATTGTCAGTACTTCCAAGACTAAGCAGTCCAATTTCTTCCTTTGTGCCAACTCCGGCCTGCCCAATAAATTGTGGTTTTGAATTATTCACAGACCGTAAAAACTTTTCCAGTTTTTCTCCTTTGATGAAAACATCATCATCTGCTCTAAGAAACCATTCATATTTATCAATATAGTGGTCATACATGTATTTTAACATAGAAAATGACTTCTTCTGAGGTGGGTAAGAATCATCAACATTTTTTAGACTGATTACTGGAATGTCATATTTGGCTTTAGAGCCTTCACTTGAAAAAAATTCCACCTTTCCATTTATACTTTTAGCCCATGTTCGATATGCAGCCACAACCCTATCATCCAAGTATTTTTTTGCAGTCATGACACCAACAAATATAAAGCCTTTTTCGTCTTCCTCTTCAATGTAAATATTACTGAGTGCTTCTTTTGGGGGTGACGTCTGTTTGATTGTTGTATCCACCTCGATATTAACATTGAGCTGCATGCTGTCAATACAACAGCCAGATCTTGAAAATGATGGTGCACATGGGATGAATTTGTTTCTGCACCAGGTTGACAAAAAAAGACCAAGACACAGCCCAAAAACTGTGCCTGCAACAAAATTGATGTGAATTCCATTTCTGTTTTTTGCCATAGTCAAAAAAATAATTCCGCAATACTATATTTTCTACTCAGTCACTTTATCTATGGCAGAATTGATTCCAAGACTTTTGTAAATGACACCAGCATCTATCATAAATGTATATGATCTACTGACAATGACGTCGTGTATGCAAGCTGAGAACACTTTCGTAACACTCTTTCTTCGAAGTGGTTAAATGACAGATCTGTAGACATGTATAATTTAATTCTAATCCCTGCTCCAATCACAGTTCGTGACCAACAATCTTGAGCAAATATTGCTTTTATATACATATCTATTTACAAACTACTGTTTCAAAGAAGAATAACTCCGCCTCCATGTGTAAATATAGTCCCATAGGCGTTTTAAACTGTTTTGAACGCATTGGTTTCATGAATGGTTTCATAGTCAACAAATCATACCCAGTGCGTGTCGGCTAATGTGGGTCAAAACTCCGAGGTCATTTCCGGATAAGTTTCACGGCAGACACAAATTTTATAGTGACATTTCATTGGTCAATAAAATGCAGTCAGCAAAAAGTAATTATAAATCGTAAATATAAGAAAGAAATTCTATGACGAACAAACATATTTAGACATCATATAAACTCTAAGTGTTAAATCTTTTCAAAGTGAACGGTTTTCTTCTGCAACCTCAAAGACCCATAACAAATATGGCCGACCAACGTGATAAATATACCCAGGCTGCAAAAATCGTTCGTTACTACGATAATTAGTTCTTTATTCGGTGATTTTCTTATTGCAATCAAATGTAGCATCTATATGGTTCCGCCTGTTTTCCATAAACTCAGTTGACGAGGCCATTTTCGACAATATTTCGGTATATTACATTATTGGTTCGATTATTTCTGTAGAAGAACTGCAAAATGGCGGATAAACAACTGAACGAAAAAGCAATCGAGAAGAAGCTTTCGTCATTTAATAACACCCAAGAAAGTGTACAGTCTCTTTCACTATGGATCATGCACAATCGATCTCAACACCAGAAAATTGTGGATACATGGATGAAGGTCTTAAGAAAGAGTAAGTTATTACCCCACCCACTCTATCTCGATACCAAAACTTGTGCGCAAATTAAGTGTCATTTTAGGTAATTTTATTTACAGGATCATAAACCACAGCAAATGAGGTATCCTCTTATGATCTTTTTACATTGACTCCTGCAATGAAGGAGGCAAACATATCTTAATATGCACAAATAACTTGAATAAGTGGAATCATATTTCTTCTCGAGAAGTTTCTGTTTTGAGTATTGTTATCACTTACTGCCTTCTGCCAACTTGGGATGTCCCAGAGGGGGAAGCAGATGCAGAGAACTCTTCTATAGAACTCACTTGTACCTTCGTATGCCCAGTGTACTTCATATACCCAGTGTATAGCACTGATATCTAAGGGGACTGAACCTTGGCCTGTCACTTTATCCAGAAACAGACAAACCAGTCCCAACACTTACCCTAAATCCTGAGCATCAAGGAGGAAATGCCATTACTACCAATTTTAAAGTCTTTGGTTTGACCCGTCCGGGGATTGAACCCACCACCTACCACACCGGAAGCTGATGTTCTTCAACTTGAGCTAACTGGGCAATCTAGGCTTTAATAGCAGTTGTGATAGGGAAATAGCAGTTGGGATAGAGAAGATTCATAACACTTTTTTTTTGCGCAATCAAAATCACGAAAGCCCAACTAGGGGCCTCCATGGCCGAGTGGTTATAGTCGTTGACTTGCAATCTCTCAGCCTCTCACTGCTGTGGGTTTGAATCCCGGTCTGGGCACTTCGGATTGTTCAAGTGAGGAAGCCTTCCAGGTGGCTTGCTGTAG
>JAULCC010549362.1:0-10640 GCA_032358795.1 Nuttallia obscurata
CGGTAGGTCGGTGGTTCTACCCGGGTGCACTCTGTGCCTGAAATAGTGTACAGAGGTCCCCCGGGGTCTTCCTCCCCTGTAATAAGCTGGACATCGCGATATGACTGAAATACTGTTAAAGCGACGTTAACTTCCAAAAAAACAAAACAAAACAAACATAAGCCTATAGATAACCCCACTCTTAGAAATTAAGCTTTATTTATTTACAAAGGTTGTTTAAATCAGAAATAGTAGATACTATTTTAACTGAACAATGTCCTTCTTCTCTTTTCATTTTTATTTGAGAAAACAAACAAACAGAAATTAAACAATAGAACACTTTTATCAATAATTCAAAAATATGTTGCACTTCTGTGTCATGACAGTTAGAGGGGAGTAACTCAAAACGTTACCACTTTGTTAATTAGGTTATCTCCCTTCGTATTATCGTTATTTTCATGGCGCACTGTTATCTGCACCGCTATAGGTCAGAGACTACCATTGTTTTTCCCTTAGACTTCCATTATAGCATAAATGTTTTTCTACACTTCCCTATACATCATTGACAAGTATGAAATACCTCATGTGATAGATATATCCAAGTGTCATTTAAAAACAAGCTCCTTCATAGGGGCGATCCACGGTCTTTTTTTCGCTATACTCTGTCAAACATTTCTGCTTTGAATTTCTCTCCAAATGTCAAAATAGACATAATCTCAAATATCCCTATACTTTTTTCTTGACCAATCAGAGCTGACCTATTTAGTAGACGCGGACCTATATATACCGATGCATGTAAAATATGTAATCTGTTTTCGTGGTATGTTGTGTTAATTGCCTTATTTCCTAAAGAAAAAATATAATAATAATCGATGATACCTACATACCCTATATGATTGGAATGTTATAACCAAAGGTATTCTATAGACAAATATGTAATAAGTGTTTTTGATACTGTAGATGCTATAAAAGTCTAACTGCCTTTCCAAACAGGAAAAAACTTAAAGACATAAAATACACGGACATGGGACTGTGTCTGAATATAGATTATGTCTTAGTTACACAAACTGTGAAGACCAAGTTCCATATAATAACAGACTAAACGTTTACCGCTGATTTTATTTTACTTCATTTTATGAATTTATCAAAGTGACAGGTACAATTTTAATAAAGACATGTTTATAACGTTAAACACATTTATTATACCACAATCTTAGTTCCCATATAATTTTCCATATGTACGTTCCGAAATATTCTGCTATATCACCCTGACGCCAGGGCAATTTTTTCTGTATCATCGAGGGTAATGTTCGGTTTAATCAAATAGATATCACACCCCAATGAAGGTGATATGGTATAATATAATATCGACCCAAGAAAAGTAATATCGACCGAGGCGATTAATATTTATATAATATCATACAGATAATATTCAGCCTATATAGGCTTATCAGTCACTTTGCTTGTAAACGCAGTAATATGCATAAATCAATGGAACGATAAAACATGGAAAACACGTATTAAATATACGAAATTTTGGTGATAAACAAAGGTGTCCAACATTTCTGGGCAAGAAAAACAACACAAAACAACACAAAAACAACACAAAAACAACACAAAAACCGAACGGCAAATGACAAAAGACTGATCAAATCACATGGATCTTACTTTCAACGATAAAATTTCCCTGTTGAGTATATCAATTATGTTTGGGTCAAACGCACTCCTATGATTTAGTTAAAGTGCATCATTATACATGCGTGTATTACTATAAATACCTAGAAGTGAACTCACTCTAACCGATTTCAGGAAACTGGTGCTCAAACGTAAAGTATCCGTTTCAATGTATCAATTGTCTTATTACATGTTGATTCATTGTATTAGCTTATAATCCACATATCCTATGACGGACCATATATAGGGCTAAATATACATGTTAAAATTGAAGTAAAAAGGATAATCATAAATATGAATTAGAATCTAAAGTAAAGCGTATAAAAGGGTAATGAAATGTATTACACCAAACTTTATATGGATAATGGAAATAAATTAAATCTTTATAAAAATCTTATACTAGGTAACATTGGACTTTTTACATGGAAGTATAATCAGAAAAGGAGAATAAATGCTTCTTCAAAAGATTTGCATGATCATTTTAAATATGTAAGAAGTACTGAGATGGAAGGCCGTGATAATGTTGATATTGGTCTTCACGACAATGCAGCTTTAAATGCAGAAATATCTTTTGCAAAAACTGAAAATGTTGTTAGAAATATGAAACACATTAAGGAAACTGGCAATGATGATGTATTAAATGAACATACGTGTATTAAAAAACACTACTTGTGTTGAAATATTGTATTTTTCAAATTGTTCAATTTAGTATTTACAAAATAACTCTGATCTTGTGCTTGAAAGTTTGCAATAGGGGTTATAGTCCCTGCATTTAAGAATAGGGGCATTGTATCAGACCAATAACTTTGTTATGCTGATTTGGCAAATAATTCACTTCTGTTTTAAATAAACGTTTGTAAAATATGTAGATACAATAATTTACAAAACAATGGTTATACTGGATTTCGTTAAAGCGTTTCGACAGTTGATAATATGTTTATACTCTATGTTATGCGTACTGAAATATTGCGTAACAGCAGAAAAAAATGTTTTCTTAAAGTGTACTTGACACAGTATGTAGATGATCATTATGGACAAAGTTGAATATTTATGATATCAGTGGACAACTTTTGAATGTTACAAAAAAGTAGGTAAATCGAGTGTTAGTGTAAATGGAATAAAACCCGATGTTTTTCCATGTAGTATTGTTGTAAGACTAGATGAGAACCTGTTCCCAATTTTATTCTCTCATCTTGAACTATTTACATAGTTATATTCTTTTACTAATGAAAATATAAACGCCATTAAATGGAACAAATATGATGTAAATTATTGACTTATTGAATTAGTTAAATTCTTTCTAAAATTGTTTTGTTATATGCCGACGATACCGTGATATTATCGGAATCAACAGCTGAATTACAAAATGACCCCCAACGTATATGAAGATTACTGTAAATCATGGAAATTAACAGTTAACACTTCAAAAATAAAGATTCTTATTTTGTTCAAAGGGTGGGAAAACACAACTTAGTTTTACATATGCAGTTGCAATTATTAATAAGGTAGATGATTTTATAAGTATTTACGAATTTCCTTAAGTGGAAGATGACTTTTCTCGAAAGCAGCTATGGTTAACCAAGCCAGTGTGTTAAATAAAGTAAACTCTACGTTTACCCCTTGATTTGCAATTTGAATAATTCGAAATAACTGTAAAACCAATTTTCAGAAACAGTTATAAATGTTAGAATGAATGAAAGACTTTATTTTACCAGGGTGGCTCTGTTAGTCGACATACTCATTTTCCTAGAGGCCCTCGAATAAATCCATACACGTAGTGTTAGCAAATTAGAAACAATAAACTAAAAGCATATAATATGAAAACAGACATTAAACAATTCCACAGAGATCAAATTTTGGATAACAACTTTTGAATTTTGAGAATGAATTGTTCAAAAATATGGATATTGAAATAACACAGAATTTGAAAAAATATAGTTGAAAGTTTTAAAATATTTACACTGTGTCAAATCGGGTACTCAAAATTGTATTGTGTACGGGGAGAATGGTATAAAGTCATCGTCTATAGATATATAAACCGGTATTATCTCATTTAAGTCAAATATTGTCATGCTGTGTTGCCTGAAGTTGTCAAATCCAGTTTACAACATTATGGTAAACAATTTATTACTCACGAAAGTTTCCAAAAGAAGTAAATTAGTGCCGATAAACTGAGTGAAAATGCATTGGTAAAATGTGGCTTTGTAAATATATGGGAACATGATGCTTTTTCAAATCATAATTGACATCAAAAAAGTTACATTTAAAAATTAAATTAAATAACAAAATTAAACTTAAGCTCTGATCTGTTTCTAACTAATTAATTGATTATAATTTATTGTAAGTACATCTAGCGAAAGCAAAAACTATATGCTCTTTAAGGTTCGTTTAAAACCGTTTTAAATAAATACAACACATAAAATGCTTAAGTATGTGATAAAGTTTGGAAATAGAAAATGCAAACGTCCTGTTGAAACCGGAAGCTGCGTCACGATTGACTCAAACTTACAAAATTGCCCATTCTCTCAATATCAAACTACATGTAGTATTGGTATTGAATGTCATTACCTGTTAGAATGCAAAGTCTTTCATTATCAGAGAAAACTATACCAAGACAAAAAGTTGCATACCATTCTCATTAAAACCCGATCCAGGCCATTCTAATACCTTTCACTGTATGATATGACGACGAGCCGTAGGAGGTCACTTTCACTGACCTCAGATTTTCCCATTTCACTATATTCAGATAAGTTTGGTAAATCAAGCAAAACGTTTGGTAAACCAATCAAAACAATCCTTACAAACCGCATTCGTCAGCATGCACTGTTACTCAATCGGAACACTCGCAAATTATCAGATTGGCTTTTACTTTCACGATTGTGTAAGTAACGATTTGATTAGCTGATTGGAAAATCAGCTGAGGGGGGTTTAAAATGGCTTGTTGTTAAATTCCTACAGTGAAAATAATTGGAATGGCATTGTTCTGATTTTAATGAGATTGGTTGCACACAAGACCTAATAATTTATTTTGTATGTGTTTATTGTCAGGATTGTAAAACAAAAAATGTTATACAATATATACAACTGTGTTAATTTTTCAAAGAAATATTAAATAAACTATAGGGATATAACGCAAAACGTCTCTCCCACAAACATTTGCTTTGGACCGTTGTAAACATTGCAACCGTGTGATAAATGTTTAAAAACAAATAAAAACTTTTGTTAGTCCTTGTTTAATCCTCTAAGTGGCACTATATGTATCATGTAATATACTCATATCGTCATGTTATCATGAACACCAAATAAACTTGGGGAACATGTGTGTTATATCGTACCATACACATCAGTATAAAGTAACATATCCTATTTGCAGCCGTGTTATATATAAAATTTACATATCAATTTTATCAGATAAGGTTCTGAGGGAAGATGAAAAATCCATGCTGTTTATAGCTAACACACTTTAACCTTTAGCCTGCTGAGCAAATGTCGTCTGCTTAATCTGTCGTCTGCCTTTATTTTAAAATTAATCAGAATCGCCCACTATTTGGAGAAATTATTGGCCGAGTGTCAAACAGCTTGGATCCTGATTAGACGCCGAGTTACTTGGCGTCTAATCTGGATCCAAGCTGTTTGAAAATTCTATCTTGGTCGCCCGTAGCAGGCTAAAAGTTAAACACTGGATAAACGGCAAGAACATTGAAAATGTACAAAGTAAGTTAATGTAAAGCAAGAAGCACAAACTTGCACAATCTTAAAGTATAGTCTCAAACACTCTCTGTTAGCTTTCAGCTTTTGCCAGAAGGGTAGATGCTGGGAACCAGGCTAAAGAGTTAGAGATTATTCTTGAGTTTCGAGTTTAAGAACGGGTTTGTGAATTCCAAGCCTGGCCTGGAATTTCCCCAACTCATTCTTAGACTTGAAACTCTATAATAATCTCTAACACTCACGGTTGGCTCTCATCTTTCACATGAATGGTAGAAGCAGGGAGCCAAACCACAGGGTTAGAGAATATTCTTGAGTTTCAAGTCTAAGAAAGGGTTTGTGAATTCCAAGCCAGATCATATAAATATATTAGGAGTTTGGGGCACTTGCTTTGTATTGTGATGTGTGTATTATTGTTTAGTAAATCTATATATAGAATAAGATAATATCAACGTCTATATGACAGGATATTTCGCATTACTAAACAGGATGCTTATAAGCATGTAGTAAAGCGTTTAAGGACAGGGCTGTTTCAAAGATGTGCGTATATTCTTAAATAGTTATGACAAATAGCCCCGTGTTGTTACAGCCATTTAAGAATTGATTGGCAGTCATGATTATATTCTGGATAGTCTTCGCTACAATTTTGTTTGGTAAGATATTGTACTATTATTATCTTCTAAACATTATACATAAAGCATGGAGAGTAAGTTAATAATTTAAATATAAGTCAATAGATTTAATCTTGAGATATAAATACATTGTAGCAGAAGTGCGACTTTTAATTTTTGATAATTTATCGTGATTGTGCATGGCTCTGTGAGAAAGTATCATTGATCACTTTAGTGCTTAATTTGTTATTATGTTGTTTTTTTTTTTTTGCTTTACTGGGAAATTAACATCGCTTTTTTATTTGTATTGTTTTTATTTGTATTTTTTTGTGTTATTTTTTATTTACACCAGATCATTTTTTTTTATCTATTTTATCTTTTTTTTTTTTTTATTAATTCGTAAATGTCGTCTGCTTATTTTAGAAATATATTGTAAAAATCGTTTCTTCCTTTTTTTTAGTAAACTAATGTTGTAGACATTTGACAGTCAAAACGGTGGCTGGGTGGACATAGATTAAATCTGCATTTTTATTCAGTCATCCAAGGATTTGTAACAGTTGAAACATTATATACTTTGACTGGTATCATGCTGGTATCATGCGTACTGTGTAGCAATCATGTCTGCTTTAATAGTATGATGTTTTTGAATTACTTCGCCAAACTTATCAAAGAAAATCAGATGGCTTTATTACCATGGTAATATTAACAATGACGTGTGCGTATAGTATAGTAACAATAGTATACATGTATATGCGTAAGTGACACTAATATGCTAGTAAAATAAGTTGGTAATGTAAATCATTTCATTGGTAATGTATTCATTAGTAATTAACGACGCTTTAACAGTAGTTCAGTCAAATCGCGACGTCCAGCTCATTACAGGTGGAGGAAGACCCCTGGTGACCACTGTACACTATTTCAGGCACAGAGTGCACCCGGGTAGAACCATCGACCTACCGCAAAACAGCTGGAAGTCTTCTTCACTAGTTGGTAATGCTGGTTATATAGATTAGTAATGCTGTTTATACAAGTTTGCTATGCTAGTTATTTTAAATGTTAATGTTGTTGGCAATGTTAATTATAAGTTGGAAATACTACTTATATAAGTTGGTAATGCTAGTTATATAAGTTGGTTATGCAACTTATATAAGTCGATAATGCTAGTAATGTAAGTTGGTAATGCTAGTTATAAAAGTTGGTAATGCTAGAAATATAAGTTGGTAATGCTAGTTATATAAGTTGGTAAAGCTAGTTATATAAGTTGGTAATGCCAGTTATATAAGCTGGTAATGCTAGTTATGTAAGTTGGTAATGCTTGTTATATAAGTTGGTAATGCTAGTTATAAAAGTTGGTAATTTTGTTATGAAAGTAGGAAATGTTGTTGTATAGTTTGGAAAGGCTAGTTGTATAATTTGGAAAAGCTAGTGATATAAGTTGGTAATACTAGTAAGTTGGCAATGTTGTTATATCAGTTGGTAATGCTAATTATAAAGGTTGGTAATGCTAGTTTATTTCAGTTGGTTATGCTAGTTATATAAGTTGGGTATGCTAGTTATATAAGTTGGTTATGCTAATTATTTAAGTTGGTAATGCTAGTTAAATAAGTTGGTTATGTTATTATATAAGTTGGTAATGTTGCTATATAAGTTGGTAATGCTAGTAACATAAGTTGGGTATGCTAGTTATATAAGTTGGTAATGCTAGTAACATAAGTTGGGTATGCTAGTTATATAAGCTGGTTATGTTATTATATAAATTGGTTCCGCTGTTTAACAATTGCAATGATAATGGTTGGATTAATTTTTATCGTTTTTTATTTTTAAGACTTTGTGTAATTTTATTTTTTCTTGCTTCAAAACATGTTCATTTTATGCACCTGGATAAAAATAATGTTATGAAAAATTATAATGTATATCTTTTTTTCCCTTAATAACTGTATGACAAAGATATTATTCGATTTTACACAACCAGTTCTCACATTAAGTTCACAACGATTTGAACATCGGAAAGAATCAAACTGATTCTTGAAGGAAGAGGTAACCTTACAAAAATACGTAAATAGATCATTAACAAGAATTGCTGAAGTTTTTTTGGAAATTGGACTTCAAAACTAATTCTTTTACTATATACATTTAAAAAAATGGTGTATTGGATCAATGTAGCAGCCATTTTGAAGTTTATGACATAACTCTCACAGTTTTATGAATCATTTATCAGGAAATACTTTTGTTCCTTACGATTTCCTATGGTTTATGTTTAATTATTGGTTGCTAGGATTTTTGTTTATATCCATGGTTAAAATGTAAATGTGTTCATTAACAATTTAAGTGGCGTATTATAAAATAACTAAGTACATGTAGCGAAACAGTTGATTACCATATCTTTACGATTAATTACTAAATTCAAACTAATCATGTTTGATCTAAAGTCAAATACAATTCTAATAAACCTTCGTGAAGTTGGCAGCGCAGTGGTCATAGTTGAAAATGTAAGACGAGTTAACAGAAACTGTAAAATGTACAAAATGAAGCTCTGCTGAGTTTTGTACAGTTTCTGACAACGTGTTTCATATTTTCAATATACCATGACCATGAATGTAAGATTCTACTTTTCCCATTACTCTAGAAATAGTGTTTTAATCAGAAATACCATTATCTGAACCCTTACCACTTTAACTCTTTGATATAAACAGGTTGTTATTTGGTCAATGTAAAAGAAAAAGTAGTTCCAGTTTCAATTTATATCATTTTGAGACAAACTTATTCGAAGAGATAAGTGGCTTTCTTGATAGAATTTAAAACTGATAACCTACACAAGGATCAATGTTAGTTAAATGAAGAATTTACTTCAAATGAGATAAACTCTGGGAATGAGCCAAGATTTTGACGTCACTGTTTATCAATTTACGTCACTGTCTATCAATATACGTCACGCGTATGAATACATTTGTTCATGATATATGATGATTTCGATTTATATCGAAACATATAAAAGGCTTATTATTCCTCTCCCACCATGAAGTAACGTGACAAATATTGCATATAAATTTTGCATTCTTTAAGGGTGGCAGTGCAAATTGTCGACCTGAGGATTTTCTGTCGACCGAAGCAATTTAAATTTCATTTTTTATTTTTATTTCTCTCAGTTCATATAACAGAGCTGAAGTTGAAAGAATAACCCGAAGGTTGACAATATGCGCTGACACCCTCAAGGAATGCAATCTTTGTTTTATTAAAACAGTTCGACTTACATTTAAATTTCGAAATTTAACTTAAGAAATCTTAAGTATTAAAACAAAATCTCGTTTGAATTTTAAAAAAGTGAAAATAAATGTTTTTGAAACTTTCAATTTTAATTCTGAAATTTTGAAATATATCATTTTGAAATTTGCTACAAAAATATATAGTTTTGATTTTACTTTCAATTTGTAAAATCTAACTTTTTAAATAATTTTTCTTTATCTTTATTATTTTTTAATCAGAATTTAAACAAATCTATGTTATAATTGTTTTTATGAATTGTTTCTGTGTCTAGGATTTGAGTTATCTTTCTCAGTGTTATTTATAGAACAGTCAATATGTTTCGATACTCTCGATGATATGACAAAATATTGACCGCTAACATTTACTAAACCTTGTAGAGAGAACCTCGCAAGTGAGGTATAAGAAATATATTATATAAATAACACATGGCAGGCGGGGTGATAGAAGATATTGTCAACCCGAGAACTGGTATATTACCCCTAGACGCAGCCGAGGGGTAATATGCCAGTTCAAGGATTGACAATATTCTCTATCACCCCGACAGCCATATATTATTTAATTTATTATACCGAAAGACTTACAACTTAAGTCCAGCTAAATCATCGTCAGATATGTTGGCAAACGACATTTTTTGTGAACAGCTGTACATAAACAATATGGTGGCAAATTGTCTTTTGCTTCGATCATAATCAACAAACGCTTGATTTTGAATGAAAATAGAAAAAGTAGTCGAAGGGAATTAACTAGTACAATATTAAATACGGAGGTATGTAGGTGTTATCTCTTACACCAAAATAACATACTGTAACTAAGTCTTGTTAAACTTAAAAAATTGCCGAATATGGAGTTATGCAAGAGTTATGTGCCCCAGGGTGATATAAGAAATATGCCCCGGGGAATGTATCCTAGGAGGGTTATATTCAAGCAGAACACATAATAGGCCTATGGGAATTTTACATTGAAGGATATATTGAGGTATAATAAATATAGATATCTAAAACGTTGGACAACTATTGCAGGTGGACTGCACAGCTGTCGTCAAGGTTGGACGGCGAATACCCGACTAGGCTACTGTTACAAGCACTTTCATGGCGATATAAAGATGACCTGGCTGGACGCTGTGTACTTCTGTACAAAGGAGGAGTCAGAACTAGCTTTTCTCGAGGATGTAAACGAAACAGAATTTGTCAAAGGTACTATTCGTGGTTTTTTTCTTCATTCATGACTTTGTACAATGTGCTGTAGTAATAATCACCGTTGACTATTTTTAAGCAGGAATTTCAAAGTATGATAATCAATTATACTTTAACCTTTAGCCTGCTAAGGGCGTCCGTGATAAAATTTGCAAACAGCTTGGATCCAGATTAGACGCCGAGTAATTCGGCGTCTAATCAGGATCCAGGCTGT
>JAULCC010549584.1:0-10640 GCA_032358795.1 Nuttallia obscurata
AAATATTGGGCGATTCTGATGAATTTTAAAGTCTAGGCAGACGACAGTTTAAGCAGACGACATTTGTTCAGCAGGCTGAAGGTTAAAGTATGGACTGCTACGACAGTACTAAATGGAAAAAAAACTTATTCGACCACGCGTTTGTAGAATAGCTAGTTTTGGGGCTAGATTGTTTGCAAAAGTTTACTTGTATTATTGTTTAGATGCTAAACATAGAATATTTTTCACAATTTAGATTTTTTAGATTTTGATCTAGATTTTATTCCGAATTCCACTAGGGTTTTTATTACAGTTTTTGGTGATTTCATATATTCTGGTTATTATCTCATTTTATCTTTCAGCGTTTGTACAAGAAGTTCAAGAACAAGAAATTAATTTCATTTAGTTTTTATTTTGGTTTGTCATTGGTTTTATATAAATGTGTCTTTAGTTTGTATGATATCCGTTGATCCATGCAGTTAATTACCAACTCTGTTAGCAACAGAAACCTACAGAAAACAATCTGAAAAATTGTGTAACCGAAAATAAATTTGAACGTAAAATTTCTAAGTTTAACAGAACTGGCTGAATAACCATGAAAGCAAACATTAGTGTGTCCTCCTGACTGATAAAAATATAAAAACCGTCTATTTGATAACACTCTTTCCAGATCAATATGCAATTACAGCACCAGAACGCTGGTGTTTGTTAAACGTTTCATTTCCGCAAATCATTGAATGGAACCCTCACTCGAACGTCTTAAAGCCAATAACGGTCCATTGTGCAAAGAAAAGGAGACACTATACCAATCAAATAAGACATTGGTTGACCCTTTCAATACATCATCTGCTCATTTCAGTATAAAATCATCTCTCTTTGGCAATTGCTCGTTGGAAAAAGTAAATGTTAAGTTTATATCCAAGTTATCGATTTGCCTGTTAGAAGCAACACATAGCGTACGAGGGAAGCAATAAATATCAATGTAGGCAATGATGATACTTTTCTTTCTAGAGAATTTCCCAAATTGTTATGAGACACTGCAAGGTTTTGAGATTTTGTTACCATATAGTTCATTCGTAAAAATTGCGTTTGTGTTTCGTTATTACCATTTTAGTGGATGCTAGTATAAATTCGAGAGAAAGGTATGACCATTTTAGAAGTTCGAATATTATTTGTTTCGTTACTTTGTTTTAATATAGTTTATTGAATTATAGGAATGTTCAATTTCCGTCTTTTGTGGGTATTTTAAATTTTATTTTGCTTGTTTGTATATCATGCGCTTAATTAGAGTCTTATACTCAATAGACATATATATGGGCAATGGATTGAGTAGCTTTACGTTTGTGTTGCTGAGAGTCTTTAATCCATTCATTTCTATTCGAATATTGTTTGTAAGAGTCATGATATAAACATTTCGAAATAATATGTATATATAAATAATCAAGCTAAGTATATGACGTCATATATTACGTCTTACATTCTACACTAGTTGTGACGTCTTCGGTTCTGATATGTAACGTGTTGTTTGTATAAGAAAAATACGTGATGATTATATTACACCGGAAATAAACAACGCGATGTGATAAACATAATATCTGTTATAAACAAAACGATTTAAAGAGAACAGTTGATTTTTAAATATGAGCATACATATAACCATATATATTTTTGCTGTTCCTTTATCCGACACAAATGGCTATGAATATGCTTATAGATTTGATAAGTGTTACACTAAACAAAATTGTACGCCCTTAATATCAATTGTGTTTGATAAAGAAAACAATACTGTTTACATGTTCACAATGTAATTTCGCGACGTAACTGTTATTTTGACCGTTTGAAAATTAGATATGTTAGTATTGACACATATTTCATCGCCGATCGAACTAACGTTTTTGTGTTTTTTGTGTTGATGACTAGGCTTAGCAGTGATGGTCTAGCTCCATTGCGAACGAACTAATGCGTTGCACAGCACATGATGTAGAAATCGTAAATGTGGGTAGATACAGCATCATGATCATACAGACTGTTTTAAAGGAAATTTAGCAAACAATATATTAAACGTTGTACTTTAAATATAAATGTAACATATGACGCTAAAATTCATTTGTTCGACCAATACTGTGACAATGACCATTTTCTTTCGGAACGGCTTATATCGAGTTTCATTGCTGCATCATTAAAACCATAACATTGATATTTAAATTATGTCGGTTGTCTGTGTGCAACAAAACGTGCAGCACTTCAAAAGCTCAACTATGTCGGTTAATTGCTTTGATAACAAGGATTAAGTTGTACATCACTAAATCAATATGAGACAATAGAGACCGTGTCTGAGTAATTTCGCTGACATAAAATAAAGTTTAAAGACTTCAGGTAAAATAAGCTTTGTTTCCTTAAGCTCGAATAACTAACATCAATACCAATCCATATTGATTCAATTCATGTTGTTTGATTTTGCTGACAAAATGTGTATATTATTCATGTTGTCAAGTCAATTCAGTATACCTCATAAATCTCTCTAAATAGTTTCAAAATTAATAAGAGAAGAATTTCCTTATTATAACGTACTCCATGTAAAAAAGCAAACTATGGTTTAAAGAGTAGTATGGAAATGTAATGAATTGGAAAAGCAATGGTATGTTTATTTGCCCTCGGAATTAACCCATACATTTTATAACAGCTGCTCTTAAATTTGAATTATGTCTGGTAAAGTGTTCACAAAGCAATGTTTTCCATAATAGCAGAGTTTGAGTTTGAAATTGTTTCCTGCATTTCGTTTTCAACTTTAACCTAAACAATCAGAAAAGCACCTTGACTGAAAATCAAAATAAAATACACTGTATTCATTACTAATTCAAATTTCACGTTAAATCATATAAAGATACATTTTTATATGTCAATTTCATTTTTAAATTCAGCTGATTCATGCACATACATGTACTTTGTTATTATGGGACCTGGACGCATATGAGATTGCTTTTATATGTGCCATTCGATCAGGTTCAGTATTGTAGTTCGATGACACATGAACATTTTCCAAGTGATATAAAGTTTAGGACAATAACTTGGCATGCTAAACTTTGAAGCTTTTTTTTCTGGCAGTGTTGTTGTTCTGCTATGAGACTTCTACAATACATTAATCAGACATATTTTTTTTAATGAAATATATCGGATATCACTTTGTCATATCATATATTTGTTAAAAATGTTATTGACCATTTTATCAAGAAAATGAAGTCTTATTGATGACAAATTCCACGACATTTTCAAACGCACAAGATCAGCCTTTCCAAATAATTGTCTGAATAAGGTTGCCTGGGTGATTCGATGATATTTGAAAAAAAAACACTTTACATCTAATGTCGATCCTTTAGATATGTTTTGTCTGAAAACATAGATATCTTTTGCTTGAAAATGATCATAATCATTAAACTTTAACACGTTATTAAAGAGAAAAAATATTATAGGCGTTGGAGGGTTGACTCTATAAATTATAAAAAAAACATCTGCAAACAAAGTATATATGGAAACTGACACTTTTGGCGAAAATAGTTGATATCTTAAGCTGGTTAATTTCATGCAAAATTTAATATTTCCTGCAAAATATTATCAGCCACACACATTGGAAATGAGACAAGCAACGACTAGCAAGTGAAAGTTTATAAATTATGAAAAATAAATGTGTTTGATAATTGCGTTTCTCGAAATTAATCTCGTAAGAAGCTATGCCAGAAGAACTGCAGAGCGGAAGACGAGTAGAAGCATTTCTTCAAATCCATCAGTTTATATTAGTGTTAATCTTTTATGGATTAACTTTAAAAAAAATATTTTTTCGCATGTAGATTTAATAAAGCATGTGCTGAAATGCTTCTATGACGACTAATACAAAAATATAAAGAAGTATGTTTGTCTTTCTGCATGATGCCATACTATTTATATATTCAAAGAATCTGAGGTCTATACATTTTTGTAACAATCTTTTGAGCAAAAACATAGTTTGTTTTATTTATAGTTATGGTTTAAACTTGTAGTATGCATACTCAATGTTTTTCTACTAAAACAAAAACATATTTTCATTGCCTTAGGCATATATCTTTTGATAGACAGAAACAGCTATTAAACTATGGCTAATTCAATAAGGATATCCATTCGGAAACCATATATAAGAGTGGTTCCCTCGGTGAAAGCTTCTAGACTAATAAACTCAGTTCGTAATTCTGCGGGGCTTCCGTTAAGGTTAGGCATAGACGGGATACCATATATGTCTTTTAAATCGATAGGCATTCCCAGGCTGCAGTGCTACTCAAAAATCGTCCCAGACATAACATTATTCAAAGAAGTAAATTCCTTCTGAATGTAACTTTCCGGCAAAAAACGTGTTATAGATATATAACGTAATTATGTTATCAAACGATGTGGTTATATACACGTAAACATAATTATCGGTCAAATTGCGCGATGTTGCTTTCATGTATGGACATGTTGGAGAAAATATAATCAGTAGAAAAGAAAGAGTAAAAATTGACATCCAAACTTGCGTTTTAAATGACAGTAATAAATTGAAATACTATCTATTTAATGGTATATGTTATGCTGAGATCTACATTTACACCTAAATCCTTCTACTGAAGACATCATTTGAAGATTAATACGTATTTCTGAATATTCCTTAATAATTGTTTCGCTTGTAAACTAATAAGCAATACAAGATAAGTATCAACACTTATTTTGACGTCTAAGATCGCATACATAACTACACCATGTCTCATCTAGAGTACATGAATGGAAACTAACTCAAACAAAATCCGGACCTATCATTTATCCCTTATAAGTTTCAGAACTCCTTTGGAGAATAAGTTAACGGTTAGATATTTAGGGTTTTTTTATTTCTCTTTCCGAAATCATTTAAAAACAGTTACAAAAAGGTCAAAATATCCCATCGTGTCTTTAATCATTCTTGAAAGCCTTACATTTGCGTCAGCCTTCAGTTATTTTTCAAATTATGTTTTAAATTATCGACACTTTGCAAAATTGCATTACATATTTCCGTTTATTTAAACTCCAAGTAATACAATTACAAACACTAGTATTTGTTTGTCAGCAGTCGATAATTTAAATCCCTCTAGATCTTCAATGTATTAGAGTTTTCACAATTCCATTAGTGAGTTCCCATTTACATCTTAAATGACATTGTTATATGTCTCTTACATCACTCTCGTTCCATTATGAGAAAGAACAGTAACAATAAGATTTATAAGAACAAGTACAAAATGTCTGTTTTATACACATTGCCAATGGGGAATCATGTGACATTTCCAGCGAAAAACAAACACGTTCATATGGGTGTCGTTGTTTTGGGAATTATAGATAACAGTTGGCATAAGATTGTATTTGCTACTTTTTCAGTAAAACATTCAGCTTTCAAATGTTAATGCGTTTATATAAAAGGTTCATATTTGGTTGGAACATTCTACTACCATGATATTTTTGTTTGTTATTTGGGTTTAAAGTCATACTGAAACAGCATAGGTTATACGGCGATTGGTTCGGCTTTTTATTTGAAAAGATTGCCGTATGATCATTAATGGTGTTTGCAACAGTACAGCCATATTGAAAATTATATTTACAAGACATATCATATCCCTTGAACCAAACAAAAATGCAGGAAATGAAAATGAATGTGTAAATATCCTAAAAGACTAGTATATTGTACAATTAAAGGTTCCTTTGCCACCATCCCTCTTCAAACAAACTAACAACTCCGCAGTATGTCTACTTATACCGCCGTGACCAAGTGGCTATGACCAGACAGACAAACAGATCATTGACTTGCAATCTCTCGTCCCTCACCGATCTTGGGACTTCGGATTTTCAAGTAAGGAAGCCTTCCTGCTGGCTTGTGGTAGGTCGTAGGTTCTATCTGGATGCTGTTAAGAGCTGGGCGTCGTGATATGGCTGAAATGGCTGAAATATTGTTAAAGCATAACAAAGTATGCAACTCAACGTGTAGTCAGTACTTTAATGATACTAACGTTGAAGTCGACTTTTGAAGTTTGAACATGAAATGTTCTTCAGTCAAAGACTATGACTTTTGTTCTTTGCCATTTTCGAAAATCCACAAAGTCAATAAATTCAGATATAGCTTTAGGATTGCTTATATTTATATAGTTTATCATGTTTGTCTGTATTCTAGCAAATAAAAGCCTAATATGGTATATCACGGTAAATGTCACACACCTCTTTTTCTGATAACAAAATTTACTCTATGAGATATTTGCTGTGAACTTAAATTTTGACAGAGTTTACATTTTCCATATCAAAACATGCACAAGAGCAAATATCATTTTATATTGTATTGGTAATGAATTCCTACTAATATTAAATGTTTGCTTTGTTGTACAGTCTCTTGTGACATAAACAAACCGGGAATAACATTAAAATGAAAGTTCATGTTGTTCTTTTTTATTGACTTTTGACAATGCAACGTTGTCTGTTAAGCATTAACAATCATATACTTAACATTTCTATCGTATCGTTTTTGTAATACATACTAGTTGCTTCATGATTTTGTTGATATTTGGCAGCGAAGTACACTGTATTTTTCAAAATGATGTATTGTATAATATTAGTTCGTGAGTTATTTCTAACCAAATATCTCGAAAACGTTCATCATCTAGCGTAACATGATACTCCAAGACAAGTTATGATATAAATTGAGTGATTAAAACATAGTCACGTACATATATGCAATATTGTTATGGTATGCTTTCACCATATAAATTTGTCTATGATCTGGATCCTGGGGATGCAATGTTGACCAATTGTGAATTACAGGTTTTACATATTGACAAAACAGAGCCAAATTATTTGTTTTAATTACCGAGCGCTGTCGGCAGTTAGCCTTTATGAGGGGACACCACATATATTTTCATTCTAAATGTGTTGTTCGTTGATGAATATTTACGTGGACTTTGAGTATAACCATTTTGTTCTGTTTTGTTGATATGTTCTCTGACCTTTGTATATATGTATGATCATGCAACCTGTTTCCTATGATCATAGGATTTTACATCTGTATCAAATTTGTCGCTATGATACTTTTATCACTACTTCTCTTGGTTCTAGGCCTTGATATCTCCTTGTTGCAACGGTTTCTTATATATAGCACAGAATATACACAATTAAAGCGGACTTCATAATGGAACAGTAGTTTGTCCTAGTTAATACTTTGTCTGCTCTATCTCGAGGGATGTCTAAAAGAGCGTTAACGCCTTCTTTGGTTGCATTTTCTGAACTTAAATATACGTTTCCCGTCTTTGGAATTGCTGTATTTATAACATCAGCGTAATGCAATACGAGATAGTTATATATGTTTTGCATCCTTTCATGTATGAAAGCGTTACGACATTTTAGCAAATTGCTAAATTTATCTCTGAAAGTTGAGTAACAGATTAATGGTATCCAATGTCATCATTGAAAAGGTTTGTTCCGTCTCGGATGTTATCAAATCAATTGTCATTTTGGAATTGATCATAGCGTTCACTAGCTGTCATAAATTGTACATTTAAAAACACTAGATATGCATTTAACATAAAAACAGATAACTATGATTCTAAGATGGTAAACTATGGCGTTCAGAAAATGACTGAAAATCACTGGTTTTATTTTATGTAAACCTAGATGAAAAAATCCATATAATAAAATAATGCAGAGATACGATGTATAAAGATCTAACATAGTTTAATATAGCGTTTAGAAAATGGTGGTAAGACTTGTCTCATTTCTTCCAAATATAAGATAAAAAAATGCATTATTATAACATGTCAAATAACTATGAATAAAGATATTAAATAATTAAATATTGCGTTATTTTAACAAAAACTGTAAAAATTGTCTAATTACATCCAAAAACTAGATAACAGAATCCATGAGAAATATAGTGCAGATTATATGTCATTAATAAAGATCTAAAATAGCTGAATATGACGTTCAGATAATGACTGTAGGTCTTTTCTAAATGCATCAAACAACTAGGTAAAGGAATCCATAAAATATAATGTAGAATGACGAACCCTTTGGATTTGTTGTTTTATGTTTTGTACACACCTTAGTATTTAATGGATAGAGGATTAGACTAAGCTGTATACCGTTTCTGACATAATAAAATATAAGTATAACGCTAACGTGGTCGTAATAATATATCACAGCATGACATATTGCCGCGTTGTACATTTGAGCGCACTTCAGACAAAAAACAGATTTCAATAACCAGTAAGGCTATATGTTTTCTTAGAAAATGGCATGTAAATTGACAATGGATCTTGTAGATATAGATCCCGATCAACACATGAATATTTTCTTCAACTGATCTAGGCCATCACTGATTTTGAATAACCTTTATCGTGATCGGGCTCATATAGTGATGACATCAATTTGCCGTTGTAATTACCTATACTTGCTTATGTATAACGCTTTATCTGTGTTGGATATTTAACACGTGTTTAACACGTGTTTTGGTTCCAGTCGCTAGAGGGTTGTTGGCATGAATGTTACATGTCATTGTAACTATTGCTGACAGGTTTAGACAGTTGTCTTATTTATTGTAAACATATCTAAGAGTTACGTATTTATTTATTTTTCCAGAATGTGGTAATAGCCGAAATTTAAAGACAACAATACCGTAGCCAACCGACGGTCGCATGGCCAGCACCGAGGTAACAAGCTCAAACAACAACTATTTACGTCAGAATATTCAGGACACCATACAAAACGTGGAAAATGTGATATCTAACATCCACTTAGTTCTTGGTGACATGGGAATACTTGTTCAACAGATAGACAGTATAACAGATAGGTTAGAAAACAAATATAAAATGAAATTGAAGAGACCGGAAATACTGCTTGACGCTAACCGGAACCAGTGTGATATGCTCGATACCCCAGGGTTTTCTAACCAGTCAAAATTGACGCTACCGTCTCCTTATCTGGATTATACTTACTTAGAACTAACCAAAGAGTGTGATGCTTGTGTAGGAAACTTACAGAATTTTACTTATAACGAAAAATACCCTTTGTGGATTCAATACGATACATGGAAGACTGATAATACAGTTTCAGATGTTTCTGAGGTGACCGCCGGAAGTGATTCTTTGCGGAGCGGAAGTGACGGATGTAGCAAATCGTGGAAAAGTATTTCGAATGTCGGCGATAGCTTTGATTGTAATAAAACTGGGAAGGGGTTTAACAGTAGTTCTGAAAACAGATCAAACGAATATATTCAATATTCTAAATGTTGTAAATCTCGAACGGATGTAGTTGATAAATACTGCGGGGTGTATGAGAAAATGATGGAACAGCAGTTAGAAGGTATTGAACCAGTGTGGCACGACAATACCGGATATGAAGTTGAAGACAGTTTTAGCGACGATTTTTCGAGTGACGCAAGTGACAGTCTTTCGAACGGTTCCTTTTCACTATCAGACGAGCACGTGATTCATTACAACAAAGTACGAAATTCTTGGACATCTTACAAAGTGATGGACGTAACTGTCCGAGAATTTAGCGATTCAATTTCCATTGACTCTGAGTAATAAAATACTCAATATTATAACAAAATAAAATGTCTTTCTTTGTAGAAGCCACTTTAACATCTTTATACGTGTTACTGTTATTTTAATTAGTTGTTATGTTTTGTGCTAATATCACAAATTCACTTTGCAAAGATGGTGCTTACTATTTTCTATAAAGGTTTAAGGATGTTTATCAAAATGTTTGAATAAGGTATCCAGAAAATTCAACCACGACTAAAACAAGTGACGAAACTTTAAGGTTTAATCTGCAAATTACCACATTCCTATACTGCAAGCTTACAGTTTAATAGTGTCTGGTTGATTCAATGACTGCTGAAAACATATATGGAATAATCTTCCAACTTATTGGGTTGAACTGCACAAATATGATTCTCAGATTCTTAACGTTTTATAGATTTCTAATACCTAGAAATTGATAATAATTTAGAATACTTTCCATATAAAATAACAACTGACCTTAGAAAGCTCATTCCAAAACAAAACGAAAAGAACACACACAATCAAACAGCCACAAGAGAAGATATAGAATAATTGCTTGTTGTATAAAATATACATACTGCACAAACATGTTTTAATACAAGCTTAACGAAGTACTAACTTGAAGACTTATTTTCAAGAATAGAAGTCAAAGACACATAGTTTGACGGATTTTTTTGTCAGTTTCAATTCTTCTTGGCTAGTATTCATAAAGATCTTAAGAAGAAAATTAAGGAAATTCCTTAGGTGTTTCGGTATTCCTTATCTACTTAAATCTTCAAATAATGTAGTTATTAGAACATTTCTTCTTAAGTTGTCTTCGGGTTAGGAGCTGTATGTCTTTTTGAATTCGTTTGAAAAGCAATCATGCGATATTCATACGAATTCCTTTCATGTACGGCAGTGTTTAACTCTTTCGGTATCACTACTATTACAGAGTCCACTTAAATATATGTAACAGTTAGCCGTTAATGCGTATACAAACATATCATCATTGATCATATGGTTTTAAATAATACATATATAATCAGTGTTTTAATTTGTCTATCTAAGCAGTTCAAATTTGACATTTTTTACACAAAGGGTTTCGAA
>JAULCC010549695.1:2804-18063 GCA_032358795.1 Nuttallia obscurata
CCCCCCCCCCCCCCCCCCCCCCCCCCCCCCCCCCCCCCCCCCCCCCCTGTCTCCTGACCTTCATTTAACACCCAGTTATGGTTCTACCCAGGATATAGACTCGAAAGAGCTTCTAGTTCTACAAGCCTACAGGCTTTCAACATAACCAAGCTTAAATAATTGAGCTTAATTTAAAAAAAATATCTAAATAAACAGCCCTGCAAGACAAGTGACCTTGCACAATATAAACTAGCCTTTCAATTGAAACCATTAGATATTTTTTCAGCCACTGAAATTGACTATCAAGTTTAATTTTATGAAACTTGAATTTTTCATCAAAACAACATTGTGCACTATTTATTACCATTATGATTTATAACTACCCATCATGAGTTCATATTTATAGTTTAGAGTTTACAGCTTACTCTCTGAATTGTAAAAGGAATGTATTTTGCTTTGGAAAGTAAAAAGATTAATATTTGGATCTGGAAAATGTTTCTTGCCCAGGTGGACTAGTAAGATGGAATATCTACTTGCGCAACTTTATATTCATTAGCAAATGCAAGGACAAGTGGAATTTTCAAGGCCTGGTAAAAAGAACAAAGGTCATTTAAATCTCTATAACTGCTGGTAGTTTTGCTTATTAAGAAACAGCTTAAATTGACATGTAAAATTCTAAATAGTTTGATGGATACCTACAAAGACGAAATTGTCTATGATTGAACAAGGCAGTATTTACAATTTTAATTTATCTAATCTTTCAAAGCAGAAAATAGATTGGGATAGTCTTACCTTAATATCAGGAATAGTCGTGATAGATCCTGGTCAATGAAGGCATCATTTGACCAGTAGAACATAAACAAAGAAGACCCACTGTCCTTGTCAATATAACTAGTTCTTCTGTCTGGCTCACAGCAAACCCTGGTAGATGCATAGGCAAAATGAATGTTAATGAATGTTATTGAATTCTTATAAATCAATTTTTGTATTTCATACACTTGAGCATTTGTTTTTCCTCTTATAAAAAATCTCTATGTTATTTTTTAATTTTAATCTAAAAACTTTGAGTATTTAACTAATTATAAGATTTGAAAGCTGAAAGGTAAGCTGACATTCATATCTTATCTTGGATAAATTTAATTCAAAGGTTAAAGAAATTATTTTATTACCAAATATATGATAAAATTGTCAATAGAATATCAAATATTCAAATTCATTGAATACTCACAGTACATTTAGAACTGATGTTCTTTACTGACTAATGAGTAAAGTTCCTGAAATGTTCATTTTATATGGGTTTCGAAATTGGTTCACTACACATCTTCCTAAATTGCTAAATTCTTCATTAAAATCTTGACATATTCTTTAAATAATAATTTTGGTAAGTGATGTTTTTCTAGTAATCTCCTATTTTCTCAGAACAACTACCGGTATTATCATTCCAACCATACAAAAATTAAAATTTAATTTACTGTGAATTTCCTTGTACTTATATTAATTAACATTTCAATTATACAGAACATTAATCTAACATTAGTTTAAATATTTTATTGCCATATAATTGTACAGAAACATTTATAAACAAAACATATGAATACAGTTTTAGCCTTCCCCATAAAAAATATTCTGTATTTAAGACATGGTTTAACATGATATCAAAGAAACCTGAATATATAACTAGCTTTTCTGTTTGTTTTTTTGCTTTATTTAAGCCATATTCTGCCGGCTAGGGCTAGTGGACGTCCTAGAGAGAGGGAAGTGGATATACAGAACTCTTTTGTAGAGATCTATGGTTAACATGCCCAGTGTATAGCACTGTAAAATATAGTCAAAAATTAAGAACTTAAACTAGTACCTTGTTAGAAAACCTTCTTTCCAAAAACTGTGTGCATGAAAATTATCATCTTTACCACTGACGTCACCAAGGCATATGAAACATGGAACTTTTTCATCATCTGTAAAGATGTTTAATCAGTCATAATTGTATATCCCCAATTCTGAAGAAGGTTAAATTCAGTTTTTCAAACCCTGGTTATTAAAACTATGCAGTCATATGACCAAATTTTATAAAGTATTTTGTAAAGATTTTGTGTATAAAGATCTTTCACCCAATACCGCTGCTAATGAAACATTTTTTTTTGCACAACCAGTCAATATTCACCTGATTACCCAAAGTCACAAACAGATATAAAATCTGTTCTATTTCTTATTATCTTATTTGTGAATGTATCAATATGTTCAGCAATAAAGAATATAAAATGATTTCTTAAAAGTTGAAATCAAAGGAAACTTTGCAACATAGTTAAATGCTGTGTTTAGGGAGATGCGGGTTTTGTTATATCATCTTAAATATAACATTTCAAGAAAACTACTCTCTAATCAAACTGGTTTCTTTTCTCAACTGAAACAATATGTTTGTACCTTCAACAATATGTATGGGTGGAGGTGAAAGGTCTGGTTCCTCAAACAAAAGGCCTTCTGGGGAAAGTGGCGGCGTCATGGACAAACTGTCCACCTCATTCATCTTTGATAGTACCTTATCTATGTGAAAAAAAGGATCACAATCTAGGCAGTGCTCACATATGCTTACTTTGTAAAAAAACAGAAAATCCAGTGAAAAAAAATTGGTCATTAAGTTCATACCTTTAAATGTTTACAAATGAACAAGCAAGTTTTGGTACTTAGTTTTGAAATAATTGTCTTGTTTTGTTTTGAACATATTTTATTGGAATATGATAATTTATTTCACAATAAAAAATATGCAAATGGGTTGGGTCACAATTGCTAGCCACATTTGTTATTGACCTTCCCTTGTCTTGTTGATCGGTGTTCTTCAGTGATCATCCAGTCAATCTAAGATAGTGGCCAAAGCATAGATAAAAGACATAACTACCCTGTACACAAATTAGACAGCAACAAAATCATAAACCATGGTTGTAACTGATAACACTGAAGGCTACTTCATAGAACCATACTGAAATTCTTATGCAATCTGTCAACCAGTTTTTTTTAAATCAATTTAACAATGGAAAACTTCAACTGACCACCCTCTACCACCAGGAAAATTAAAACTAGAGGCTGGTTTTGTCACAAAAACCAATACCCTCGCCCCTTCTTGTTTTTGTCAACACAAATTGTAGTGATTTAATTTATGTGTTTCTGAAAAGCACAGAGCCAACATTCCACATTTTAAGTTATCCAGAAATTTGAAATTACTATCACTAAAGGTGATTAATAGCCCTGCTCCCTAATGCATGTCAGAGGAAGCAAAATATGAAATGCAAAGGCATCATAGAATGTTCAAGCTTTCCTCACAACATAAGATTTTATTCAGCTTTGGAGTTACAAGAAGAAAATGAAGCATAATTTTTTGTCAAAGAGTGCTGACCGAAAACAAAGAGGTCTGACAGCGGTATCAACACTGAATGTAAACAGGATAGAAACATATGGCCATCATCATGTGAAAAGGGACCTTTTTGAGTAATGTAGACCTAAATCTGTTGGGTAAGAAATGGTTTGAAGGTGCCATCTTAATCTACATACATGTATCTAAATCTATAGGGAGGTTAAAATTTAATAACTACATATATAAAGAACTTTAGCTGAGGAGTTCATTAGATAATAGTTTTCAAATGGAATCAGGGGCAATGACTCCATAATAATTGCGCAAACAAAGGTGAAATTTGCCTATTGCACATTTATTGCTTTTGACCAATAATTATGCCAAGAATCAGGTTAATCGGACAAAAAAAGAAGTTCACCAAACAAGACTTTTCAAGTTGATTCAAGGGCAATAACTCCTTAACCATTGGGTGAACAAACATAAAAATTGTGTCTTGCTCATCTATTGCTCCCTATTTATGCCGGGTATCAGGTTAATCTGACTGAAATTGAAGGAGGATTTTGCTGGACAAGACTTTTCCAGTTTATTCAGGAGCAATAACTCTATAATTCTTGCATGAACAAACATGAAATTTGCATCTTGCATGTCTACTGTCCTAATGAATAATTATGCCAAGTATCAAGTGAATCAGACTGAATGTGAAGGAGGGTTTCACCTGACAAAATTTTGTAGATAGATCATCCGACTGTCTGACTAATTCCAGTATATTCACTTCAAACTTTGTTTGTGGGGGTTTAAGAAATATTCAAAGTTTTGTATTTGTGTGATATGTTTTGAAAATTCTTGCCTTACTGAAGTTATTGATATTCAAAAATATTGTTCATGCATGTTTTTCCATTGGTTGAATAATTTTCAGTTGAAATCAGTTATACACATGGTGTATAATGTGTTCTATGGCATAGAAAATAACTCCAGACTCCTGATTGTATATGGTATTTGAGGATAAAAATTAACAGCATGACTACTTTTGTTGCCATAGAAATGATCCAAATAGTATTTCATTTGACTTCTCGATGGCACCAGTCAGCATGGGAAGTGTACCGGAAATCAGCATCTATATTTATTTAATCTATAGAGGTTTTGGGCATTAGTACCTCCTCTTCAAACCAGATGTCAGACATGTGTTTTCTCTTGTTATTTAAAAATGTGATTCATTGGGTTAAATTTTAACATTTTAAGCAACTAATCACTGTTTAAAAGTTCAAAATAACCTACAAAATGATTAACAAGAGGCCCAAGAGGGCCTATGCTGTTGTGTAAATATCTAAAGTTATTTTTGCCCTTCATTGATCAATATGAGCAATTATACAAAAGTTGCAATGTGTTTCCGTCTTGTCAAATGATTGTAAAAGTTCTCTCTAATGGTTCCACTTAATTTTTGCCAATCTGCCATTTTCATACTGTACATAATACAAGTTTCAACAAACTATTTCAATTCTTTATATTTCAACTTCTTTGTACATGTTATCTAACACCCTATTATCTAATTATCAATCTTATGTTTTCACACGTTTTCCTAATACATTATGTGTAATTTGTATTGGGTAGCGAATCATCTAGCCGCGAAACCTACGTGGTAGCGAATCGCATCGTGGTAGCGAAAGGGCAGTAAGCGAAACATCCATAATTCTTCCCCACAACAGAAAGTTAAAATGTGACAGTAACATTTTATTGTATGCTGTAAATGATACTTTTTTACTTGTATAAGGATAAAAGAGGCAATATTTTTTTTTTTTTTTGCAACAAAATCTAAGAGTGTGCTAAATTATTTTGAGGGTTTCTCTTGTTCTTGCATTTTCGATATTTAGCGAAAACAAACACATCATTTTCTTTTTAATGACACCGATAGACCTATTATAAACTTTGAACCTAAAAAAAGTGTATTTTCTGCCAAAGCAAGACAATGACTTCTATATTTGTGGTTAACATTCAATAATATATATTAACAACCAGACAAGTTTCATGTATCGCGCCATTTTGGAATCTGTATTAAGAACAATTTTGTATGGACCTCATCATTGGATCATCGGATCAGCATTTACCAATGAAATGTCTCGACATTTAACCCATCTATACAGGAACGGACTAAAACGCAGACGCCCAAATCTGACGACATAAACCAAGAAGCAAATAGGTTTTACCCTCAGGACAGCAATTTAAACAACCAAACTTTCACAACTTAACAAAGTCTGATACTTATAGTAATTTTACGACCCATTGTCGAAATTCGATTAAAGAAAACATACACTAACTATTAAAGCCACCGCAACTCAAAATGTAAAATGCTCAACAAATTGTATATATAATGTACATGAACTGGAATTTTGGAACCAAACATTATGTTTTAAGGAAATAACCTATAAAACATAAAAGAAAACTCATTGCACACTTTCTTTTACAACCGTGTGCACATGCAACAGTCAAGCGTGTTTTTTTTTGGTTTTTTTTTATTTTTTTAATTCAAGATACGATGTCACGAATTCGTGTATTTTTTTAAATCAAACATTTGATTAAATAGCGAGGATGTGTCATTTAAAGTTTATAACTGTTTCGATCAGTTGATGTTAATTTACATTTTAATCGTTGTTATAATGATGACCGATAAAGGCTCATGTGCATATGCACCGTCTTTGTCATATTTCATTTGGTTTAAAACAGTATTTATTTGTTGTATTACAGGCACGTTGTCATAAAACAGTATAGAAAGATAACATAATGAATATTATGAGCATGGATAAGAAAACAGGTTAGTTAAAACTTTTGTTAATTTTTCTCCATGTTGGAAAAAGTTACACATTCAAACTTTGTGGTTAGTTATTTAAGTCTATTTTTTGGAAGACTGACAACGTTATTAAGTAAATATCTGTATCCATGTTTATTGATTTTTGATATCTGGATGAAAAGCAGAAAACTCGAGTTAAAGTTTTGAGGAGAAAAAAATGGAAGGAGATATAGCTAACAATGCAGGCAGTGGTCGGGAGTCGGCAAATCAAGGTAATTATCCTCAGGTTATAAGTTAAAACGCTTCGACCCAATTAAAACCCTTTGTGAATTTTCAAAAACGCTTATGTTTTCGTCGCTTGTCAGATGTTTATTTCCAAACAACAGTTATTTATGGTTGTCGGACAAGGTATATCTGAAAAGAAGTGTGCTCGAATTTGGCTATTAATGTTACAGCGCACCAAAAAGTGACCTGCTGATCCACACATGCAAAAAGGGATTCTACAAGAGACCTTCTGTGTAGCTCGTAGTTTACAACCTAACCGGAGGCGGGCATGAAGAACCTGACCACGGCGAGAGCCATATGAGTAATGCGAACTAGCTAAGACTTTTAAAGACAATTACTTAGGTGCCGTACGTGAAATCAATCAACCTAGGGCGAAACAACGAAGGGCGATTCACTTCAAGAATCCGATGATAATATGGCTATCGTAAAAGCTGCGTCAGAAAACATGGAAATAAATCGACATTTACTTTCGGGATAAACACAACTTTACACCGTACACTCAATATTGACTGATGTTGTCTCGGATAAACAATCTGCGTCTCATAATAAAAACAAAGTGCTCGCATACAATTGTCGCCACCTGTTCGGACTCCCTATGTCTATGGGATGGCTCCCGAAGTAACCGAATACAAAAAAGTGACCCGACATTCTGTGAATATGCGCGCAGAAATGACGGTCGGAATAGATTTATGTAGTTTGGAAAATTTAAAGATATTTAATGGACATGAGATAGTGAAAAAGGAGCCGAAGGTAAATGAAATTTCGTTTCCGTGTCTTTTATAGCGATTTATTAATTGTTTTTCACAAAATCACAAAATTTATATCGGGTGTCCTCACCCGCACACATTTCGTCATTGTTTTCAATCACCACTGGATTTTCTTCATTTTACGCACTCATTTTAATTGTTTCTATCGTTAGTATGGCATACAATAGTATGAAAGTGACCAACATTGTTATTGTTTTACTCGTTATCTCTGCCATATCAGAATTCAGTATTTTTTTCAGTCATGGTTTATCTTGTAATTTAGTTGCGCGATGTACACCGTTCGTTAGTTCAGGCAACAAGAGTTCTACAGGGGCGAAAATCTGGTATATATACAGGTGACCTCCTGATATCACGTGGGGACGCAGCCCACCAATGATCACGCATCTTTTCGTGAACATGCTTTGCAGCCGACCAATGAATGCAAGATATTTTATTGCGTCATTCAGTCGACTGAATTTGCATTTCACCTCACGGTGACCGTAATCTGGGCCGTTACTGTCTGTTTCACATAAGTTGTATTCAGCAAATACTGTTGTTCCATTTTGATAAGAGTAAATCTACATTTAACAGGGTTGTGGGAAATGTTTTGTTAACACACTTGCAACACAACTGTAAGGGTAGCATTTATCAAGTATAATGCATTGCACAGCTAACACATTTGTTTACAATCATTGCTTACTATAAAGTCTGTTTCATGAATTATATTACATGGTAGTCAAATGTTCATTCATGAGCTGATTCAGAATTGGGGTCACTAGAAAATCCTAAAAAAAATGCATTAGGAAAGAAGAGATTAAGGAAAGACCCCCTGAGAAAAATGGCTTGACCTGTGCATGTTAGAGCTTATTTATCTTCCTTTTAGTCAACCACCAACCTATTTGGGATATAGATTGGTCTATAAAATATTTAATAAAAAGTAAAGATATATATAATAGCTATTGTAACTCACTACTCCATTCTTAAATTTATATAAAAGCTCATAAGTTATTTGTTACAGTGTATACATTACAGGCAATTTCTGAATTTAAGCTTTTGGGAATTTGGAAATTTAAAGCATTTTGTAAAATGACTTCTAGCTGTATTTGTATTCTAAATTTTCAAGGCCTTATACAAAATGCATAGAAAAATAACAAGGAATGCACTAGGTCCACTTAAACAATATTGCAAAATACATTATCAGTGATTCATTTTGGTGCGCATCCTGATTCCTTTACTCATAAAATTTTGTTAAGGACTCATTGTAATTTGGAAATCTTTGAATTTTGCATTGAAGGACTCAATGTTTTTTCCAAAAATTCTGAAAGGGACCCATTGATGCAAAATTCAAAATGAATCACTGCATTATATTTGAAAATACATTATATGCATTTGTTTCACATCATCATGGCTCTTACCACATATTATTTTTAAATGAAACAAATTTTTCTTTATGATTTAGTTTGTCCCCAACGGAAACATTGATTCCAGGTGTTTCTTCATCAATGTCTTTTCAGCATCTTTTGTTTATTATGAGAATCTGAAAATTATTCAAATACAGTTGCTGTTGAAAGTTGTTTGTATACGTCCACCATTTTGGAATCATGTCCTGAGATGGGAGTTATATAATTACACTAGCAGTGCTGAAATGGGAAGACAGTTATAACCATATTGAACATTTTCAGTTGACTGTAATTGTTGATGAATAATACTTATAGTTGCAGTAGTTATAATAGAAATACTCTGAGACACACAGGTTGTCAGTAAATATAATCACAAAATTTAGTATGGATTAATATCCCCAGATTCTTATAACAATGAGCAGCTGTAGTAATTATCTAATTGCTGTGCACTTGGGCACAGTCAATATCTTGACACGGTGTTTTAGGTTCCTTGTAATTAGAGATAATTGTATACCTTCATTACTTTGGTGTACTTAGTGAGCCAAATGATAAACAAATGAAATTGGAACAAAGATAAACACTTTCTACATTGTCTTTTTATAACATGCAATTTTATCTGTGGTTTATTTTATACACAGGTTTTCCTGGATTCTTCTCCTGATGACCGAAATCCAGATGCTGACAGTGATGAAAAACAACAATTGCAACATAGAAACAAAAAAGGTAGACAAAAGTGTGGGCGACCTGCCAACCCCATTCCCCGGCACAAAAGAGATTCCCACATCAAGGCAGAATACAAGCGAAGAGATAAAATACAGGTTTGCCTCGTTCTGGGGATTTATTGTACTTGTTAGTTATAGATAAGTTAAAAAAGAAAAAGTGAAGTTCCAAATGTGAACAAACAGGTTATATGGGAATCATCAATAACTATCCCCACTTTTCTGATAAAATATATAGAAGACATTTCAACATCTAGACTATAAGGAGTCAACTTAATGGTTATAAATATGTGTAGCATGTCTCTGAAAGAGATGATATATGGTCATAAAGTAATATCATGACTGTTCACGTGATATGTTTATTGAAAGTGTTACCATATTTTTTTGTCCAAAGCATACATTCTGGAGTCCCCCTTACTGTAAGTGAATCTTTCTTGATCGAGTCTGCAAGATCGCTGACCGAGTTAGATAGCTGTTGTACAAGGTGGGTGTGAAACAAGATTCAGGGTTAGAGCTGTGCAGTAACATAGATTATTGTAGAATAGCTACAGGATGGTAAGTCGGGTACACTAGAATTGAATTATTCCTTTGTTAATGGCATGCTAAAATAAAGCAGGCTGTCAAAACACCATTCCTTCTCCTTAGAGCATAGAGGGCTCATAGTTAATGTGGTGTCTGTTTTGTGCTTAGGAGGTTGTGGGTTTGAGCCTCAATGGTGAGGGGGTTGTCTCCTGACCTTCAGTAGACACCAAGTACTGGTTCTACCCAGAAAGCAGACTTGAAAAAGTGTAACAGTAAATAGGCTTTCAACATAATCAAGCTAAAATGTAAATGTTTAAACTAAACCTAAACTTTTAGTATAATGAAAATTTCCAAATAGTTTTGCTGACTTTTGTATTGTGGTAAGAAAACGATGAGTGTCTGTAGTTAAATTTGTTTATAGACTGTTGATCAGAAGATAATATTAAGAAGAGATATTATTGAAAGAGTCAAATAAAATATTCAGCATAAGACTATTAAAGAATGAAACATACATACATGGCTAATCTGTTTTGACAGTCTGCAGAATATTAGGGGAATTTGAAGTGTTGATAACCCCAGCCTGTCCTATAATGATATAACTTGCCTTCACTTGCTGTTGAGTGTTACGCCATATTCACTTAAACCAGCACTGCTATTAACCTTTAGCCTGCTGAACAAATTTCGTCTGCTTAAACTGTCGACTGCCAAGATTTTAAAAAACATCATAATCGCCCAATATTTGGAGAAACAATTGACCCAGTGTCAAACAGCTTGGATCCTGGTTAGACGTCAAGTTACTCTGCGTCTAATCTGGATCAATGCTCCTTTCATATTCTATCACAGTCGCGTTTAGCAGGCTAAAGGTTAAAACTGTTAATAGACTTTAGGATCTGATATGTTTGTCAAATACTTTCCCATAGCTTCAGTGCAGAATATTCAGTTTTGTACAAACTACCTATTTGTTTACTAATATCACCTGCCAGATATATCCAAACATTCTAAATTATACTTTTATACATAGTCCGGTGGGAACCTAGACTTGTTGTGATCTTTAAAGATCTCTGGCCTATCTGAGGGTTTGTAACTTGTTTATCACAAAACATAATAGTTTTGTATTGTGACATTACTGTCAAAACTGGTTTTAAGACATAGTTAAATTTTTGTGACTTCTTATTAGTAAAAGCTTAACCCATCAGTATGGTCTAAAACTGTCATATAAGCATTATTGCTTGTTTTTTGCATTCATGTCCATCATAGAAATTCATTAATTTCAAACCATGTTGTCAAATTTGACGAGACTGGTTTTGATAGGAATGTCTACAAGACAATATTGACTCTTCAATTAGAATATTTGTATGTGGAAATAATTTAAGTATGGATCCACTGTATATGAATTCTTTATTCTGTCTCCCGCACTTAAGTAAATAACCTATCTGCTAATCAAAAGTATGTGATGTGAATCATGTGACTGAAATAATGCACAGTATCAAAAGTAATTTCTATTTTCAGCTTCATTAAATTGTTAGCAAGTGTTTGTTAGCCACTGCTCTCATGTGTTTCTTTTGAAATCGTATCTTTTACAGAAGTATTTTGACTCACTTGTGTCCCTGGTACCCGAACTGCGAGACTCATCTTCCAGTAAAGAAAGCAAGTCATCAATGCTGTTTAAAAGTAGGTATCTAAAACTTTAGTGTGTGTTAACATATTAATTTCTTTGTTATTTGGCCTGTAGGTAGGTAGGAGTGATGGAAATTGTTAGCTGTCTTTGATGAGGGTCTTTCAAAATTGGAGCATTTAAGGGAAATGCACAATATCATTCTTTTGGGAAAAGAATCAGAAAACTACAAACACTATTGATGTTACAGAAAGACTTTTCAAGTTCAAAGAGAGGAAACATGACTATTGCTTGCAGTCGGTTAGTTAGGCATTGTAATCTTTAGGTCTCCAGTATTAAACTGTGAGACACCCTAACCAAATGTTTGAACTATCTCCGCAATATTGTAGCCGCGGAATACGGTAGACGGTTAAAAGGTGAAAGTGGTAACATGCAGAGCGAGATGGATGCCCTGCGTCAAGAGCTTGAAGCCCTTGGTACAGACATACAGTAAGTCAAAACAACCTTTAAAAGACATAGATAGATGAGTTACAAGTCAAGAAGGATCTCTGAATGTTTATCAGATAAACTTCACACATAACGCAAAACACTGGTACTGAGCTTACAAAGACAAAAGACATGATAAAATTCAGTCAGCAGTGATTATGCATATCTGGATACTGAATTACAAGGTATTTAAGTTGGTGAGTGGTGTACAGTTTATTGAAAATATTTTGATGCAGTTTAACAGTTGTTAGTGTAGAAAAAAATTAATGAAAAAAGTTTCAGCTAAGGGTTTGCATCCTCAAAAGATATTGGCTCTTTTTTTTTGCTTAGATAGGGTTGTTTTTTCAAAACTTTCAAGTTTTTAGAATTTTAATGTGTTTGTGCTTTGAAAACCACAACGGGAAATTAGGCAATGTTTTGACAGTAACAATCATAATTCAGAAGTTTTTCAAACTTAATATATGTAAGCTCATAATCATAATGAGGGTTTTGCGGTATATGTGTATTATGTTAAAAACAAAAAAAAGGTGTAAGTCAATGGTCGTTCAGTGGTCTTCTTGACTTCAGAATAAACAACTACCTTCTTTTCCAGGGTCACTTCCTTAGATCTCTCTGGAGGTCAAGCTGCTGGAACTTTACTGTTAGCTATGGCATACTCTTGATAAATTGTGTTTTCTTGTTAACATTCTTGTGTTAATTAAGAACTTCTTGAATGCTTTCTTGTTATACTTTTTCACTTTTATCTGCTTTGAGTTTTTAGAAAACTGTTTGTATAATAATCTGAACATGTTTGTTTTAATTTTCTGTGTTATGTCAATGTTTGATATTTCATTTCTCCACAGGCATACAAGGTAACATTTTGTATTACATTTTTAACTATGCTCATATGAGGTATACAAACTTTGTAACTTCATCTAGAAACATTATTTTTGTTACACAATAAGTTTAATATGTAGCATTAACTAACTTTGTTTCTTATTTCAGAGCACAGCAAATTAAGTATACATTTATGTACTACTATTAATTGATATTTCTTTTTTGTCAGATTAACGATTTCATGGAGGTAATAAATAACATAGTTATATATATAACATAAAGTAATTTAAATTGTTGTTCATAGTTTGGTAGAATTGATTTTGTTTAGTCCAGCAGCTTGACCTTCAGTGAGGGGGCTACCATGGATGGAATATTTCAACAATGTTTTGGCAGTGAAGAGTAAAGAAAAGATAAAAAAAGAAAAGAGCTTTGAGAAATACAAATATGATAATACAAAAATATTGCAGTGTCAATATTGCTGTCAAGTTTTGAATTGTCATTGGTTTAATTAACGTCATTATTGTGCTGAAACATTCCATGTCACTGGCCTAGTCTGTACAACATGTGTTAATGCAAATATAAGTTAGATGCTGTGAATTGTAGTGAACATATTCTATCCCACTGCTGGCGAACTATCTCAAGGAAACAGTTGAATAGCTGCCTTGGTACATTTTCTAATGTAGTACTTAACTTTTCTCTTCTTTACTTAGATTGTGTTATGTCCTGTTATTTTGTTACAGGATTCTTTCTACTCGTTGTTAGATTATTTCATAATAGGTACCAATGTGGGGCGATAAAACTCACAGTGGGAAGGATTACTACTTTCACAGTTTTCTTTCTTACACACTATAACGTTTTGAGTAGATGGGCTAGTTTCATTGAAACGGTTGTTTAACAAGTCTCTTTGTTTGTTTAACTTTCAGCGTTCTACAAGAACAGTTGCCACAGCAAGGGTTGGATGTAGTTGAAAAAGACCCCGTAAAGATGGACACCCTTTATGATCAGTATGTTCAGGAGGAGACAAAGAAGAACTGGACTTTTTGGGTTGTATCCTTTACAATAACAAGCTTCATGATGTAGAAGAAGACAGATTTTTAACATGGAAGTTCTTAGGATACCCTGTAACAAAAAATGGTTTCAATGACTGAGATATACAACTATTGAATTTGAGTATAAGAGTATCTGTTTCTGTCAGATAGCTTATGTCATAACCTCATTATGGTTGTCCTCATTTTTGGGCTAAGTTTACTATTTTAGCTCACTACTACAAAGTGGACATGGGTGAGCCTTTAGTTTTAGTCTTTATCTGTCTACTTTTTTAGCTCACCTGAGCATAAAGCTATTGTGATAGGGGACTGTCATGGCCACCAGGGGACAGGGACTATTTTTTCACTATATGGCTATAAATAAAACTGAAATTCTTCTTATCAGAAACTACTGGCCTGATTTAAAAACAAATTGACAGAAAATGTTCATTTGGTGACCCTCTACCAAATTTCTTCAAGCCAGGTCTGTTGGTAAAAAAACATTGCTGCTAGGGGGTTGGGGATGTTTTTGTGCAATTGTGACGTGCACAGGCTTAAACGCTTTTCACTTCCGGTTTTGACCACTTACCTCTAGTTGACCTATCCCAGGTTCATTTCAGTTGCTTTTTGTTACACAGTCACACGTACTCTTTATCATTGATACAAAAACACAAAATTGTTTACAGTTTTTACTGAAAAGAGATATGCCATGGCTATCTGAAAATGACAGAAATCAGGCTGTCGATATGCTTAGAGCCGACACGTCTGTAAATGACGTTGCTCTTCATTTTGGGTGCTTTAGGCAAACAATTCACAACATGTCAACTTGGTATGCAACTACTGGGTCAGTTATGGATAGGCCTAGATCAGGTAGGCCACGAGCGATGTCACGTAGAGACAACCGCTTTATTACGTTAACACATTCACGTAATCCCCCTAACCGCAGCAACAGTAACTGCACGGCAGCTGAGGGTCTCGGCTCAGACGGTATGTAATTGTCTTAGACAAGATAGAGCACCAATTCGTGCGCGTCGACCTTATACAGGACAAATTTTAACTGCGTGTCACAGAGCCGCCCGCTTGGCTTGGGCTCGACGTCACATGCACTGGACCCGAGCACAATGGTGAAACATGATTTTTACAGACGAGTCACGCTTCAGGGTCAGCTTTGCTGACGGGAGGGTCATAGTTTACAGGCGATGGTTACGAGAGATTTGCCCATTGTTGCGTGCAGGAACGAGACAGGGTTGGCGTTGGTAGCGTCATGGTTTTGGGCAGGCATAATGGACAATCAAAGAACAGATTTGGTCATCGTTCTGGGCAACCTTAATGCAGTAGGGTATGTCAACATCCTGAGGAACAATCTCCTCCCATTTATGCAAAATTGGGGTCAGGGAGTGATTCTGCAGCAGGACAATGCGAGGCCCCACACCGCTCAAGTTACGACACAGTTTTTGGCTCAGAACGGTGTCAACGTCTAGGCGCGGCCAGCGGTTTTGCCCGACCAAAACCCTATCAAACACATGTGGGACGAGCTTGGG
>JAULCC010549696.1:0-10639 GCA_032358795.1 Nuttallia obscurata
CAGTACCAAGTATAGTTTATTCTCGTATGCTTTTAAAAGAAGACAAGTTTATTATAAATGGCGGGGATGTTGATAAAAAAATCTATAGCACACAGCTGTCTACTGCTATATCAATACTTAGGTGGACTTTCAAATCATCTAACTTATCGTGACTTTAATCTTTAGCCTGCTAAGGGCGACCGTGATAGAAATTGCAAACAGCTTGGATTTGGATTAGACACAGAGTAACTCGGCATCTTATCAGGATCCAAGCTATTTGACACTCGGCCAATTGTTTCTCTAAATATTGGGCAATTCTAAAGAAATTTGAAATATAGGCAGACGACATTTTAAGCAGACATTTATTCAGCAGGCGAAGGATTTAAAACTACAGGAATATTTCTTAGCCTGCAATATTCAATAAGACGTGTACGTCATATTAGTAGCTTCTGTTGCTCGATATACAGAGATTCATCACCGACATATAAAATTTTAGATAATACTTTTTAATGTCCAAAACTATATCTGACCCCGTGGTTATAAAACAGTTTTTGTGCTCAACTCACTTTGAGCATGGAAATTAAATTTCTTCTTTTAACTTAGATATTTGAGATAAAAATTTTTATGTGAAAATAAACATGCATATACCCATCGAATAAGTGTTGAATATTCCTTTGAATCAAATTTATGGAACAATTTGATATTTTAAACATTTAAAATTTGAGCACGAACCGAGTTTACCACGAAAAAAAGTTTTATAATCACGGGGCAAGGTCTTAGGTAGATTAGCCTGAATAGTTTGATATCTTTATCATTCTTAAGCGGCACAGTAAAAAATGAGACAAACACTTTAAAGTCTACCTCTGAAAAAGCATGAATACCTTGCGCTCAAAAGGATGCGGGTTCGAGTCCCGAGGGAGCCCTTTCTCCTGACCTTCATTAGACACGTAGTACTGATCCACTCAGAGAAAAACGGAATCGAAAATACTTCTATTAACGACATGCTTTCAACATAACGGAGAGAAAACAAAAAGTTTCTATGTATTATGGTGCATAATGACAACTGATTCAGCTGATTGAATCTTCTTGTCACGACTGTAATGAAAAAAGAAATAAATACTAATTTCACTTGTAATTCGTCGGAGATCAAGGTTACAAGAACTATTTAATTTCCGACGGATTTTCTCCGATTTAGTTTCATTCATAACGTCTGTTCATGTTCAACTGCGTAGTATTAAAACAGCCGATGCCTGCTACTGGATCGATATTGCCCTACTGGAAATTTACTGAAATAAATATTTACTTTATTCCATTGTTTTCACAACCTGAATTAGTACTTTACAAAAGACGATAGAAGGTAGCCTCGCTTTGTATTTTTCTTGTTTTATTGTCCTGGATATCTATAGGGTGAAATATGTTAAGCAATCGGCGCACATTTAGCAGATTTACGACCAGTTAGTCAGACGTAAACAAGTTCAAGGAAACTATTTCAAGGCCAAGGAACTGCATAAACACAAGCAGATTTGTAAGCCATCAGTAACACGTACAGTGGCCGATAAATCCGGAAGGCCAGGCACTGTCAGCGTAGAGTAGTGTAGACCCAGATTAGATTAAAACATCCACATGGATTGCTTGTTTAAATTTTCAATTGATTTTACTAATTAACCTACATAATAATAATAAGCAAACAAAAAACAAAGGAATATTAAATGAGTTTTATTTATCTATTCAAATAGTTATTCAATATCGTATAATAGAGTTATACTCTCAGTACTCAATTGTGCAGCGCGTTATGTTTAACTGCATTCAACGCGTACCGCCGCATTAACAGAAAACATTGAGCAAGTTCAGACTCTATATCAAAAATGTTGATAGTAGACGAAGGGCAGCAAAAACAGAATAAAATACATGTCATATAATAACGAATGACATATCCACGCGCCTTAAGATGCCAAGCAACTTTTTTTATGATATACAAATGCATTTCAGTCTTCATCTGTTACATGAGCTAGCATGCTGAACAATGACAAAGTTTAAAACAAACAACAGTAACGGAAAAAAAGTGGTTCGTTACTTTATTTGGAATTTAACGTCGCTTTCACAGCATTTCAGCCATATCGCGACGTCAAGCTCATTACAGGTGGAGGAAAACCCCGGGGGACTCCTGTGCACTATTTCAGGCAGAGAATGCACCAGGGTAGAACCACCGACCTACCGCAAGCCAGCTGGAAGGCTTCCTCACTTGAAAAATCATAACGAGCACATACCGGGATTCGAACCCACAGCGGTGAGGGTCTGAGAGATTTGCAAGTCAATGACTGTAACCACGTCGTGTTATAAGGCGTGGTGTTTAAATATGAAAAAAAAAAATTAGAATAACCATTTATAAGTATAATCAGTTATTGAAATTTATTTCTTTTCAGTGTCGAACATATTTTGATGCCGTCTACTCATCAAATTCTCAACTGACTATACAAAAGTATTTCATTGTTTTTACTAATAGAAACTTATTCGAAAACACATCAAACATGTACAATCACTCAGTGTAAACTCTTATCAGTTATTGCGTAATTTAATGTGTTGCTTAGTATTGTTTTTTCAAGAGTCACTGTTTTAAAAGAGGTCACACATAGATATGAAAACCGTACTTCCATAAACTATAGGTACATGATCTGTGTAGCTGCATACATCGTTTATCTCCGTTCTTGGTGAATAAGCGGTCAAAGACATTCGTCGGAAAACTCTGTAACTCTCTGGCTGTAGATCCGAACCTTTCTTTTCCAGTCGCCGACCCACAAATCTCCACTAGTGTCTATAGCTACGCTCAGTGGCCCAGATAACCCGTCACTTCCGGTGGTAACCACAGTCTGCAGAAAATGACCATGCGCAGAATACACGTTCACCCTGTCAGCTCGAAAATCCCCGACATATATGAAACCCTGTTGGTTGCAAAACACACCTCTTGGGGCCATCCCCTCGGTGCGCAATTTAGCCTTTAATCTCCCTTCACAGTCAAAAATCGAGACTTCGCCCGCCGAAGATTGGTAGTCCGAAACACATATATCACCATTGGCATTTATTGCCACTTTGAACGGCAACTTTATATCACCGAGCAAGCTATCACTTATTCTACGAACTAGGCCACCTTGTGTATTGTAAACAGTGACTTGCTTCCCCCCACAACCCACGATATTCCCATCAGGTAAGCAAGCAATTCCGTGTAGCGTAGTTTCGCAGTGGAAGAGTGTCTTCAACTGGCTTTGCGAGTTGAGTTTTTTCACAGAATCCTGACATGCGATGATGACGTCACCAGTGTGGTCCAGCGCAAGATCGTAGATTTCCTCACCCACATTTAGTGGGGCATCCAGACCTCCGTCTTTTGAGCAAAGTTGCACGAAATTTTGGTAGCCTATCCAAGCGTGTCTGCCATTCACAGGGCAAATACTGTGAACTCCGCCGTCAAATTCAAACGTGTTGACAAGAGTTGTCAGCAGCGGACTTGCCATGAACACTCGAACACCCACTCTGCCACTGACATGTTCAATATTGGACTCTGTCGCGGGTTTACAATTAAACCTTATGTGCACTTTCTCATCCGCAAACTGGCTTGAGAGCTTTAACATGTCTCTTGCACTCCTCTCAGCTTTTTGATATGAATGGTCCGCTGGATCTAAAGCACTGTCTATGGTATTCTTGCATTGTTTAATTAATTTTTTCACCTTCTCAATCATATTCTTAAAAAACTTTTCCTGTCGTTGGAGCTCAGCAGAATGCCTTGCTTTGCTGTCTCTTATGTTTTTAATCATCGTTTCTGATTTTCTGTCCAAAATGTTTTTCACGTGCTTCAAATGCTCGCGTATTTTGTGTATTTCACATTCCGAGTCGAGTTCTATCGTCTGCAATTCTTCCTTTATTGAGTCGTACCTGGTTTCCACTTCCTTCAACACGTGACTCTCCAAACTTACTAACGTGTCTTCAAGATTATAATTATCCTCCAATATATCATCAACAACATCCCTGAATATAAACTCATTATCCAGTTGAGTGCCACTCATTTCCTTTTCAGGACTGTACTTGTCCGATCTTGGGTAGAATCCTTCACATGTTAAAACCTTCGGCGAGTTTTTATACTGTCTTAATCCTTTTTTGATGCAAAGATTATTACATACCGGACATCCATTCTTGATAATTCCATGAAAATCGATACATCTTGTACAGAATGTGTGTAGGCATTTCAAGTTGGTTAAATCTTTACTTGATACGTGACACACGTCACAGTCGGAGTAATTCGGTATTTTCCGATATTTTCCAAGTTTCGGAGAACGGCTTCCTACGGAAGAAATGGCATCTGAGCTCCCGTTGCCATCGATACAACGTTGTAAAAAGTTTCCCGCACTGGGTGGTGGACATGAACGACTTAATGCACTGTCCTTCTCGCCACTCCGTAACATTTTTACACGGATATCCATCTTCCGTAAATTATAAGTTATAAAATTCGAGATAAAGTAGATCTACTTCTTCTTTTCTAACTTTGTCACTTTATCAGAGAGTCACATTTTAGCTGTTATTATTTTCCTGTGTCTGCACGTTACCGATACACGCCAAACAAACACCAACTACAAATACCTTCTGCTGCACAAACTCGCAGTAGAACTACTTCCGATTGAACCATATCGTGTAAAGTACTTTAAACAAATAAGTATCCCGTTTCTTCTTTCCAAATCGTTTCAACTTGAACGGTGAATGGAGTCAACAATCCTCGCGATTGATTTCTGGCGGAAGAATGTTAACAAGTTTACACCGAGTTAGATCTAGTCAGTAAGTCGTCTGCTAAACTAAACTTGTCAGCCAATCACGAAAATTTGTTCTGTGTGACGAACACACACATTAGTACACAAAGACTATCCGTTTGCACTCACTTATCTTCTGCTCTTTAACAGAGTTTGCATAAATGTAAAGCAAATTGACAATGCGCCCTTGTTAGCGAGCCAAAGTGTAAATAAACTTCACCGAGTAGGAGCGGAACGAGTTCTAATTTCGAGCTCACGCGCTCCCTACTATGTCAGTTTTACCAAGTGACTAAGTTAACTGAACACTAGCTGTGTGTCATCGGATTTCATCATTCATACGCTGTACGTCTGCCTAATGTAATGTGGGAAATATATTACAAAATATTTATCTCCCTCTGACGGCGTGACCCAGTATTGACCTTTTCATACGTAAACATTTCGCACCGCTGTTTATCGGCATTGGGCATTTTGAATAGTTGTGTTACTAGTACTGTGCAGGGAAACAACGATAATATTTCAAAACATCCGGTATGCGGTGAAAGTCGGTCACGCTAATAATAAAACAAGCGAAAGAACATTGTACACTGTTCCCACCAAGCACCGGAGTTGCCGACGAAGTTCATTTAAACATATTTAATTTCGTTCATTTTACAGCAGACATAGATCAACATTCAGTGATGAGAAAAAAGATTAGATCGGAAGCAAATATTTATAGAGAGCCTTTCCAAAATATATCTACTTATTTATTTACATGGATCAACTATGTTAAAGGTTTAATTATTCGAAGTGAAATATGGTGGCATTAAAATATGAGTGCATCACCTCTAAATATATGGTATTGTGGTAAATGTTGTCTGGCAGACGTCATATCAGCAGACTGTTTTTAATGTTATATCGGAATATACTGAATCACTTTAGATTATCTATCGAGAGTCGACCGTTTTATGGAGACTATTCACGCATTGTACTATATGGAACGCCGCATTACATATGTTCTTTATTGCGCATCCAACTGTAAGCTACCCACATTGCAAAAGATAGGCAGCTTTATGAATATAAGATACAGGTCATTCCGTTACATTCCCCATAGCTAATCGGTATCGAGGAGTTGATTTTAGTCAGATTGCTTGTAAAGTTTGTTTGTTTTATTAAGAATTTAACGTCGCATTAACAGTATTTAAGTCATATCGCGACGCCCAGCTCATTACAGGTGGAGGAAGACCCCGGGGGACCCCTATGCACTATTTCTGGCACAGAGTGCACCCGGGTAGAACCACCGACCTACTGCAAGCCAGCTGGAAAGCTTCCTCACGTGAAAAAAATCCGAAGTGCCCAGACCGGGATTCGAACCCACAGCGGAGAAGGGCTGAGAAATTGTAAGTCAATAACTATAACCACTCGCCCATGGAGGCCCCCTGCTTGTGAAGCTTAAATTTTAAAGATTATGTAGTAATTTTCACTTTACTTTATCCATTTTTTTACTTTTCATGAGACCTTCCGCCCTGATCTAGGACCAGAGTGATATAAGCGCCTACAAGTGCGAAACGAGCAATTATTCGAGCTAGTATTGAAATGCTTTTAACTTTTAAGACGATGACAGCATATATACAAATTGCATATTCTTCTATTAAAGCAGAATTTTAAAAGACTGGATAATCATGTTGATAACTTTTACTAAAATTAGTCTTAAAATAGAAGCGCTTTGTTTTGTATCCAAACTTCATACTAACATGGAAAGGGCTGCACCCAACTATGGCAAATTTGACTATGACCAAAAAGGCAAACTTATGTCACGTGGTTTCTAAAATTTACTGAGTTACATATAAAAACATATTAGTTTTGTGACGATTCCATGTCAGTTTTCACACTGCTTTCGACATGTAGTTTCAAGTTTCAAATGTTAAACCTTTATATGTAAACTATATATCACATGACACCCACCTTTAAGGAACCTTGCTGAAAAAGTTGTGAAACCTATTGAATTTATTTACACATTAAAAGCAGCTTAATAAATTAAGATCTACATGTGCACGTAATCTGAGATATTTTGTCTGGAATATAATTACACATGGACTAACATTATTAAGACGATATCAATTTGGTTTAAACAAAAGAAAACCCACCAAGCGTGACTCCTCTGTTAATTATGTTGCTGATTTTTAAGCAATATCGATACGGTGGTGTGAAGTATCGCTAAATCGAAACTGTGGTGTGAAGTATCGCTTTATCGAAAGTGTGGTGTAAAGTATCTCTAAATCGATACTGTGGTGTGAAGTATCACTATATCGATATTGTGGTGTAAAGTATCGCTATAACGAAACTGTGGTGTGAAGTCTTGCTATATCGATACCGTGGTGTAAAGTATCGCTAAATCGATACTGTGGTGTGAAGTATCGCTATACCGATACTTTGGTGTTAAGTATCGCTATATCGAAACTGTGGTGTGAAGTCTCGCTATATCGATACGGTGATGTAAAGTATTGCTAAATCGATACTGTGTTGTGAAGTATCACAATATCGATATTGTGATGTGAAGTATCACCTAATCAAAACTGTGGTGCAAAGTATCCTTAAATCGAAACTGTGGTGTGAAGTATCGCTATATCGATACTATGGCGCTAAATCAAAACTGTGGTGTGAATTATCTCTTTATCAAAACTGTGGTGTGAAGTATCGCTAAATCGATACTGTGGTGTGAAGAATTGCAATATCGAAACTTTGGTGTGAAATATCACTTTATCAAAACTGTTGTGTATAGTATCCCTAAATCAATACTGTGGTATGATGTATCGCCATATCGATACTATGGTGTGTAGTATCGCTATATCGAAACTGATGTGTGAAGTATCGCCTTATCGATACTGTGGTGTAAAGTATCTCTAAATCGATACTATGTTGTGAAGTATCGCTATATCGATACTGTGGTGCGAAGTATCGTTAAATCGATTCTGTGGTGTGAAGTATCGCTATATCGATACTGTGGTGTGGAATATCAATACTGGTGTGTGTAGTTTCGCTATACCGATACTGTGGTGTAAAGTATCGCTAAATCGATACTGTGGCGTGAAGTATAGTTTTATCGATACTGTATTGTGAAGCATCGCTATATCAATACTGTGGTGTGAAGTATCGCTTCATCGATAGTGTGGTGTAAATTATCGCTAAATAGATACTGTAGTATGAAGTATCGCTAAATCGATACTGTGGTGTTAAGTATCGCTATATCGAAACTTTAGTGTGATGTCTCGCTATATGGATATATGGATGCTGTTATGTAAAGTTACGCTAAATCGATACTGTGTTGCGAAGTATCGCTATATCGATATTGTGAAGTGAAGTATCGCTATATCGAAACTGTGATGTTAGGTATTGCTAAATCGATACTGTGGTTTGAAGTATCGCTATATCGATACTGTGGGGTGAAGTATGGCTTAATCGAAACTGTGGTGTAAATTATCGCTATATCGATACTGTGGTGTGAAGTATCGCTAAATCAATACTGTGGTGTGAAGAATCGCAATATCGAAACTGTGGTGTGAAGTATCGCTTATCAATTATGTGGTGTGAAGTATCGCTTAATCGATACTATGGTGTGAAGTATCACCATATCGATACTGTGGTGTGTAGTATCGCTATATCGATACTGTTGTGTAAAGTATCGCCATATCGATACTGTGGTGTAAAGTATCGCTTAATCGATACTGTGGTGTGAAGTATCGCTTTATCGATACTGTGATGTGAAGTATCGCATTATCGAAACTGTGGTGTGGTGCATCGCAATATCGAAAATGTGGTGTAAAGTATCGCTAAATCGATACTGTGGTGTGAAGTATCGCTATATCGAAACTGTGGTGTTAAGTATCGCTTTATCGATACGGTGGTGTGAAGTATCGCTTAATCAATACTGTGGTGTGAATTATCGCTATTTCGATACTGTTGTGTGAAGTATCACTTTATCGATACTTTGGTGTGAAGGATCGATATATCGATACAGTGATGTGAAGTTTCGCTATATCGATACTGTGTGAATTATGTCCATCACTTGTCTTTCGAGGATTTCTGTGCTCCGTTATATCGAGGTAATTTAAGTACATCTATCTCAAACTACGGTGTCAAGAAATAAATTCCTTATGGCAACTGTATATGTGTCGTGAGCCAGCATCGTGTTTAGAATGTAACATTTCATATGGTTTAGGATAATGTGCTTAAAATAGACAGACCATTTTATTCGATTTTTTTAAACATCGTCTTATCAACCTTTTAACCAATATGGTCTTATAATTACAGACAACGATATTACACACAGCTAAATATAGTATAGTTACCATGGTAAACATAAGCCTGTTTTCGAAATTCATTATCCAGATTATGCTTTTATATTATGTTTGCGACATAGCACAGCTTGTTAAATAATAAACGTAAATCTCACAGAAAGCTCTAGCTAGTTTAATCTGGAAGCAGAAAATAAGGCAAAAATATAATTGAAATGGTAAATTTTCACTATATTTGTATGAAATTACACATTATGATGTCAACAATTGTTTGAGCTATAGTAAATGTACATTAATGCAAAACGATGGTCATACTTAATATGATGATGTACCGTACATTCAAGATTTTAACATACAAACCATGAGTCAGACATATCACGTGCTTTACAATGTCAATCATAATGTAACGGTAGATGTAAGTACTACCTTTAAAAGTGTCGTCAGTATAAAAGTACAACTCTGTCTGTTTACATAAGTTATCACTAGCACAGTTCAAGTTTAGGTGACTTATTTCACGGTGGAAAAAGGCCATATGTAGTATCAATGTTCGTTTATTTACAATTTAAGTTGAGGGAACATCTCCAGCGTTTAGTAAAATGTGCTAGTTTTCCTACCAACTTAGTTTCTAAGGTCTCATAAACATTCAATATTGGTTAAAATTGTGTACATACATTTGTCATAATAGTGGATATTTTTGGTACTGTTGTCATAATGCTCGTTTCATTTTTTCCTGAAATATGTTCACGGTCAATATACAGGTGTTTACTTAACTCCGACTAACACTTTTGAAAATCTCTCAACATTTAAAACCTGGTAAATTATGCAAATAATTCCCACAGCCCCGCGGTACATACGTTTATAGTACATGTAACTCTTGTTTTAACTCTGTATATTTAACTGACCAGACATAACAACGGCGCCTCTCAAACAAATGCGGTCACCTGTCCGAGCTCGTGGATTTTATCCCATTTCTGAGTTTTCCTCTGCAGAGTTGTCTTTCCTTACACTCACATATTACATCTCTGAAACAGGCTCAGTTCGTGCCCAAATAAGTCAGTGTCATTTTATCAAGTATATCTTGAATGTGGATAGGGATAACGAATACCTTTTAGGAACACGTTACTCCCTTGCATTCAAACCATTTAACTGAGAGAGTTTTACAACTAAATGATGAATGGACTATTTCGGCTATTTACACAGCGCGAATTGATACATCGATGTAAATATAGAACTTTTTTGCTGATATAAGCAACATGTAAACTATTGTTCTGATGGCTCGATATTTTGACGAAAGTGGTTGTAGTTACGGGGAAAACAAAGGGAAGCTATATATTATATATAGCCCACCGAAATGGTGCCGTAATAGGTATTTTTTAGTTTGGAAAAAGACTTTGTAACCGTTGATTTAATTACAATGACCATGTAACTCAAATATCACGTGAGCTTAAAAGTAGTTCTAGCATATGGCAGGGCATTCTCTCACCAGAGGGCGTGCTACACACTTATACCTCTGTCAACGCCTAGTGTACAAGATTCTTGTACAAAATATAAATAATGAATAAAATGCTCGTAAGATTGTTTTGATCTCTGTATATATTA
>JAULCC010550029.1:0-10638 GCA_032358795.1 Nuttallia obscurata
CTCCCTTCTGGATATCCAGGGCTTGACCCAGTATCTTCTATTTCTACCGGGTCGCAGTGCCTTTCTGTTCAAATAATAATTCACAAACAGAAGGTCTTCTTCTTCTTCCATTTCAACGAGAGCAATCTGCTGCAGAAGTCTCAGTCTACGAGCAGTATTCATGGTGGACCAGTCAAACTACTGTCATTGAATGACAAAATTTCTCCAGATCATGCCCTTTCCACAGGACACTGACCAGGGTTTTCAAGTTTATAAGATGATCCCACAAATAATTAACAGTTCTACCATTTAATTACTTTGAACAGTGACACTGTCCAAATTTAAATATTCAGAATTATTTGAATTACTTTCATAATAAGTTTATATCCAGTTGGTATAGTTTTAGCTCGACTGTTCGAAGAATATGGAGAGGTATAATAGTCGCCTTGAAATCAATTGAACTTAGAATGTTTGGTTAGAATTTTGTGTGCAAGGCCTTTTCTCAGAAATTATGTATACTTTTGCATTTAGACTTCACACACTTTTCCTATATCATAGCATGACCTTGCCAAAGGAGTTGCATAACTCTTGATTGGATTTAGGCTGAATAATTCCCCTTTTTTTTTGACTGATGATTTGTCTATAATGCCTTTTCTCAAAAACTATTTTTGCTATTACATTGAAACTTCACCCGTGTATCTGAGGTCATCACATATCATAGTTTGACAATTTCCATAACTCTGGATTGAAATTGGTCAGAATTGTAAAACTTTTTTTGGATTTAGAATGTTTGGGTTTAAGTTTGCTTGCTGTTTTACGGACAGCTATTGTTTAATGGAAATAAGTACATTTGACTTAAGCACGATATGACTTTTTCCCATAAACAGTGTAGAGTACATAGCTGTCACCTATATTCCTAGCAAAGCTATTCACTCTTTTGACATCTCTACCCTTCTAACAATGTGGAAGTAATGATTCAGCTGATTCAAATTAGATTAAAAATTGATACATTTATTAATTGACAAGCAATTAATTCTTAGAAAAAATTGCCAATAATACCAGCTATTAATAGTCATTGCTTTAGAAATATATACATTTGATAATCGTCTTTGTAAAGTATAAGGGTTAATCATCAATTAATGTTTTATGTAATAATGACATAACATATTCAAGGTGAATATTAGTATTTTTTGTAGAAAATTAACACCTTACTTACTTTAGTACATATTAAATAAATGTTGTTGATATGTTACACATTCTTCAAACGGGAAAGGATAATACAAGTTACTTTTTGGTTTCAATGATATGTTAGAATAAATGTGTTTTGACATTCTTTGCATAATCGGTTAAATATCTTTAGACAGATTCAAAACTGCATAAGCTTCTCCATTGATGTTAGAACTCAATTATAGCATTTAAATACAGAATGCAACTACATGTTATAGCATTTGAGGTGATGAATGTAAATGTTGATAAATATACAAAGCCAATGCCATTGACTACTTTGCGATGGTGAGTTAAGATAAAGTTCCTACTGAAATGTCATGGCTGTTCAACAATCAATGAACCATCATTCGGCATCCTTATCGTTGGCCATTTCCTTTTAATTCATTTTGAAATAAGTAACAGGTACCTTGCGTTAAACAAATGCCACAGTAAGCAGGTTTTCTTTTAAAGCTAGTGAGCAAAACTCTAGGAACAACTACCTACGCCAGGAAGCAAACTTATCCAGCAATGCGGTTTGCTGCTTCGTCCCCATGCGGATGTAGGGACATTTTCTACAGCTAGGAACTCGATAGGGTAAACCCTGATGAGTTATCATTTTACAAACTTATTAGCACTTACAATGTACTTCATGCCTATGAACAGGATAGTAAAATGAAATTAAAATGATTTTAATCTCCAGACTCCAAATAAATTCAAAAGTAGGCTTCCGCCTTCATCCCCCAAATAACTACCAACCAATCAATAAAGGCAAGTTATCCTTACATCATACCAAAAGTGTTCTTTATTTACAATGTAGCCTGTAAATAACGACCAACTGTGAATAACGGCTAGATTGAAAAATTATTATGTCTTATAGAGAGGTTTGACATAATATCACATTCGCAATAATGCAGGGACCATATTAGTGCAAAACATAAGAATCAAACACATTTACATGAATTTAACCTAGCTAGTGTATATTACATCACTCTGGCAGGAAATACATACTATTGTAACAACCATTATTTTACATCAAATATGAGAAGACTGTTAGGAAGTATTGTGTTAAACATTATACTTTCGTCTTATAACTTAAAGTGCCTATCCAATTATCAACAATTTCCTTATAAACACTTACTGATTGTTTTTTGGTATATTTTTCAAGTCTTTGGTACACCACCAGTGTAGATAATGCAACAGTATAAACCAAATGTATGCAATAGGACCATCTGCAACTGATCAGATTTACCACATTTTGTCAAAATGTATTCAGAACAGATTATGCTGATAAATGATGAAAGCTTTATTGAAAAACTTCAACTGCTAGAGGAGAAATACTATCGTGGTATAGGTTATTTTAGTTTTCATTAATGTTTAACCCTTTACTGCAGAGAAGAGCCTTTGAGCTCTTCTGTTGCAGATCTATATTACTTGAAAACAGTATTGGATATGAAAGAATGGAAGACAATTTCGTATTGCAAGCTTATTAATTCAGTTCCTGTAATGTTTGTGAAACATTTAAAATTGACATGGGCATTTGCCTAGTTTTCATCTCTTTTTTCAGTTTCCTACCTTCCAGATAAATAACACTCATATCAGTCACCATATTTATATTATCATAAATGACTCGATATTTATCTGCCTTCTTCTCTTGACCCCATTTCTGTACAGTATTCTTTTCACAGTTCTCATGCTGAAAAGCAGAAAAAAAGTTTGCATTCTGTTCTAGAAGAAATTTGATAATATTATTATGTAAGATCTGTAACTCCTTTTATACACCTAAACCATCTTTTACAAATAGGTTTCTTCATTATCATAAACAATACAATTTGTCCATTGAGGACAAGAAAAAAGTAATTATATGCAAGTATTTGATCTTGTTTAATATGCTTTAATAAAGTGGAGTGAGACAACTACGTGTGAATAAAAGTTGTATATGCCATTTACTTAGGTATTAATACAGCACCTTTCCACTCAGTTTTGTAAACTGAAAATCACTATGTTTTTCCTGAATACGTAAGTGCCACTGTGGTAAAACAGAATTTCAGATTTTATGCAAAGAATACTTTTAACTAAGTTAATACACATTTGAACTTTTATATTTGCTTATACTCGAATTGTTGCAGCAGCAAATCAATATATTTGTAACTTTAACTTATTTTAGCAATGCTTTATTGACCATACTCAAAACGAAACAATGAAAATCAAGAAAACGGCTAAGGGGTCGAAACTATAAATTAAACTCCACTATAAATTTAATATAATATGATTAAAAATTTTAAAAATGAGTAACTTATTTCTCATTCAAAACTATCAGAAATTCAATCACACAACCTATTTATCTGACGTAAAGCTGAACATTGCATGGTCAAAACAAGGAAAAATTCTGAACTTTCAGGAAAGGAAAAAAATGTTTCTATAAAATTGACATCTTCAGAGTGTTATGTGTTACAGAAATGATGGAAAATCGTGGGTGATATTTTGACTGATAACAGACTCTGTGTATCACTTGTGTGTAAATTACTTATCTCTCATTCTATGTATTCTACATCTCTGGTTTGCAAGACGTTTTTGAAAAATATCCTCATATTTTCATATTTCATCTTATCTTTCCCTCGAATAGTATGGGTATCTAAATGCAAGTTATTGCATGTGATTGTCAAAAATTAACCTCAATCCTACTTTGCCATGTAAAAGAAACACAACGTCATAATCTATGTTGTGGTGACATCATTGATTTTAGCGTCATCTATTTATATGTCAGTTGCTATGTGACGCCACTATGTGACGCTGATTTCTCATCAGTCCGTGCGTCGTCTATATATATGTGTGTATTTTTGTATGATTGATTCCTGGAACAAAGTGGTGAAAATAAACCAAAGAACTTCAGAGGATTCAGAGGAGATATTCTCGATTGTTGAAAGTTTACATTAGTAGACGTCGTTTGGAAGGAAGCATAGAAAAAGAGGCCACTCAAGGTCTACTTCAGAGCAAAAGAAGCAACTAAAAGAAAATAAGCCGCTGAAGGAAAAAGAAGCCGCTGAAGGAAAAAGAAGCCGCTGAAAGAAAAAGCCGCTAAAAGGAAATGAAGTCCATGAGAGAAAAGAAGCCGCTGAAAGAAACAGATGCCGCTGAAGGAAAAGAAGCCGTTGAAGGAAAAAGAAGCCGCTGAAATAAATATCCGCTGAAAGAAAAATAAGGCGCTCAAGGAGAAGACGCCGCTGAAGGAAAACGAAGTCACTGAAGGTAAACGAAGCCGCTCAATGAGAGGAAGCCACTGAAGGAAAATGAAGTCGCTCAAGGGAAAAAGAAGCCGCTCAAGGAAAGAAGCGCCGCTCAATAAAAACGTGTGCTTCATAGGAAAAGAGAAGCCGTTCAGGGAAAAAGGTCTGCTTCAGAGAAGAGATAAATTGCTCAAAGAAAAAGGTCTGCTTATAAATAAAAAAGTTCATTACTGGTCATCAATAAGATCCGAGACATCTGATAAAGATCCACCTTTGACAGTGATGTTACACTTTAAAATCAACATTTTGGTATTTACATCTTTCGGGTTATTGCTTGTGTAAACCTAGAAAGTTTTAAACAAAAAACAAACTCAAGAAAGAATATCAAGTTTACGGTGTTCCAGCTTATTTAAAATAAGACATTACCTTATATTTAATACAAGTTCATTTGATAAAAGGCCTTGGATTTCAGCGTCGGCGTAATTCTTATAAAATTATTCACGAGTGCAACTGTTTAACATTGTTGAGCGTTTAAGGGCATTATAACAAATACCGTTAGACCTGGAAATTAATCGCATTTTGCAGTCGCAGCTGTAGTATGTTCTAGCTTTAGCTATATTTTGGACATGTTTTTACATTTGGGTGTGACGAAAATGCCTAAAGTCGTCCGATTATCGACTAGCAAAGTCGTAAAATATGTCACAACTTTGCATGACCGCCTTATGATAAATAACACACTTCTAACATCGCGAAGTGAACATAGGCGATATCTAAAAAGTTTAAATTTCGTATGTGTTTATGTCTTGACTAGCGAAGTCTTACATTATTATTTTGCATGTGTTTCAACTTCGCAGGTCGACGAGAGAAGTCTAAAATTAATATATCGCATGTGTTTTAACTTCGCATGTCCGACATGCGATAAGTAGCACCCTTTGACTTCGCGATGTGAACATAGTTGATATCTTAAAAGTTTAAATTTCGCATGCTTGTATGTCTCGACTAGTGGTCCTAAGTTATTTCGCATTTGTTTCAACTTCACATTTCGTCAAGCGATAAATAGCACCCTTTTGACTTCACGAAGTGAACATAAGCAATAAAAGTTTAGATTTCGCAAGTATGTATGTCTCGACTAGTGAAGTCTTTAGGTAATAGTTCGCACGCATGCGTTTCAACTTCACATGTCGACAAGCGAAAACTAAAGTTGATATTTCGCATGTACTTCAATTTGGCATGTCCGACTAGCGAAGTCTTAAGTGGTCCGACCAGGATTCCGTATGATTCTCTACCTACTTTAAGCGAAATTCATTATGTGTACTAGATTTCATTGTATATTACAACATGTAATTTTAACAATCATGATTCTGACTGCTTTCACAAGTTTTTCCTATGATGCAAATATATCTGTTTTAAGCTATTGTCTTTAAATATGTTTACATTGGCACTATTTTAGGTTCTGCCAGATGTGCGAAAGAAATTACTTGATCGTATAGAACTTGTAATTTATTCTAACATGTGCTGTTTAGATAGTTTAACATTCTTCTGTTGAATATGCATAATTGATTTTTATCTATTGCTTATGATTTGTCATGATATTGCTGAGATAAACATGTTATCTTTAGCATAAAGCAACATACTCAGATCGAATGTTACATTATGTATATCGCCTACACTATTTCATTCAGTTTATCTTTAACAAAGCCTAATAACTTTTTACAATAGCCATTGAATAACCATATAGATACCACTGTCAGACAAAAATACTTTATAACAGTTTCATTTATGAACTTGGTTTTAAACAATGGTCATTGAATAGTTGGAGTATTATATTAGGGTCGTCCAATATTAGCCTTAGCTTTAAACATCGATCATTGAAAAGTAGCGCTTTACAGTAGTTATTAAATAACCAAAGTTGCATGCAACATTCGAGGAAAACACTACGATACGGTCGTTGAATAATTTTGGCTTTAAACCACGGTCGTTGAATACTCGGTGTATACCACGAGTCGTTCATTAAACCTTGCGGTAAAGGAAAATAAACCTTATACCATGTTGTTAAATACCTGTATTATTATGCCTCGGTTGCTGAATATAAGATGTATACCACGAGTCGTTCATTATACCTAGCGATATAGGAAAATAAACCTTAATTTAGGTTGTTAAGTAACAGAAGGCGGGTGCGATTGTATGTACCGACTTACGCCGATCGGTATAACCCAGATACACCTGAAAGCATTAGTGAATCGAGTGGACCGAGAACCGACCGAGGATTTTCTAAGGGCCACCAACGATGTGCTGACATCTATACTAAAACTGATTTATTGAAATATACACCTGTTTTAAAAAAACATATTTTCAATCGCGTTTTACCCATTTAATTATTTAGATATAAATTATTACATAGAACATTAATGATAACAAAACATATATTATATATAAAGACTAGTTTACAATGAAGTTCACCTTATAATTAAAACATAGTTATATAAATGCATTAATACTTAATATGTTGTATGTAATTCAGAACAGTTGAAATATCAAAAAAACTTAATCAAAATACACAGATTCAGTAACTTCAGCCTTAAAGTTAGAAATAAATGCACGTGCGAAGCATTGCACAATAGAATGAGTTGTTTAAAAACAGAGAGTCCTAATCACTGAAATAGTAGGTTTTATGCTTGCTTGTAGAAACACCCAGTGAATGTAATTGTCTTAACTGAATGGTTCCAGAGTTTAGAACCAACTGTATCAAGAACGCTGCGTTCAATAACTGCCCCCAGTGGCGGTGTCGATGCTAAATGAAACGTTAAAACTTAATTATCCAAGAAATAACCAATTTGAAACTATCTAAGGTCAAGGTCAAGGTCAATTGGACATTGTGTGTTATATATGGACGGGAATGGTCCAAGGCAACATTTAACAATTTAGAATATTAAAGCAAGCGGTGTTGATGCTAGAAAAAACGGTAAAATCTTATTAACCACGTACGCACGGACGGGCAGAAGGACGAACAGAATTACAGGACGATCACTATATGCCTCTTGCATCTTTAGATGCCGGGGGCATAACAAAACTTCGGTTTTATGGGTCTTTTTCGTGTTGAATGGCACATTAAAGTCATTGTTCGTTAAGTCAGCTGATTTTAGGCCTTGTCTTTTGGAACATGCTAACACAACAGTTCTGTCAAGTATGTTGGTGCATTACCCACGGATTTCTAGTACATGCATGTCAGAAATGTTGGGATGATTCAAGCTTTGATAGGTTACCATGCAATGTAAATCATACTGTGCACTGTCATAGTTTCTTCGTTTAAACACCAGCTTTGAACACATGTTTTGGATACGCTGAAGTTTATGAAGGTCTTGCTCGGCGATGCCATACAAAATCACATAACAATAATTGGATGTGATATTACTAGGGACAAAACAAGAAATTCTCTAGCTTCTTAGCTCAGATTTTAACACATACTTTTTATACTTACGAAATTTAACATACGGTAATAGATGGCTGAATGATGTCATTTGAATAGTATTCCTGTAAAATAGAGAAAGTCCTCGCAGCTTTGCTGGAGGATGTTTTCCTTGATTGCTATGACGATTATAGGGGTGACCTCGACATGTTTTCATCATGCTTATGACTAATCTAATGTTTATTGACTGTGAAGACAAACGACTAAGTCTATAAGACTTTGAGCAAAAATGACTCTAATTGGTGCCGAAACATCTCGATGCCGATTGTTCTACAAAACATATAAAATTCACATATAATTCAGAGATTTAAACTGGAAGGTCGTGCGATTTATTAATTTCGCTTTTATTTGATTTATTAGCCAAATACACATGAAAAGAATCAAAATCATTATGTAACAAGCAACATATCAAGGCTTAACATAACGCCGTGTACATTTTCATCGGAATGTGCCGAAATCCGCCGTACTGTTTCATCCGGGCTATCCGGCATATCCCGGCGGTGAACCGATTGGGTGCACGCGCATCCAGCCCGACTGAAACGAGTGCACAAACGGTGGTCAGGGGTATACCGGGGCAAATCGACGCATACAGTCGAGCCCGCCTAGTATAATTAAACAACAGTCGTTGAATATAAGATGTATACCATGAGTCGTTCATTAAACCTTGCGATATAGGAAAGGAATCCTTATACCAAGGTTGTTGAATAACAGAATTATTATACAACGGTCGTTGAATAATCTCAGATATAGCCACGGTATTTTAATGAGATTGAATCCATACCAAGGTTGTTGAATTAACAAACTTTTAAACCATCATTGTTGAATACTTTTAGCCTAATACCACGAGCCCTCAGTTTTCTTAGCGTTATGCCCCTGTCATTGAATAAACGTGGCTTCATGTAACGCACATGCAAACGGTTATCAAGTGCATTCATTAAATATACTTCGCTTTATGCCAAGGCCATAATATAAGATTATCTTAGGTTAGCGAATCTAAATTCGTCAATTATAGTATCATTTTGCCACGTTGGTTAGAGCTGCAAACCTTGGCATATTAAATGAAATTAGCCTTTGACCACGACAGTAAAATAAACGTGGCTTTATGCATTAAACCAAGGACGTTGGATAAACTAAGCGGTAAGGCACTGTCGTTCATTCTACTTGCCATTAGATATATTTTGATTATAAACAGTATCTGGCACTACGCTTCTTTTACAAAATTTGCTTTATTAGTTATTGAAAAAGGTCAGCTTTTTGCCAAGTTTATTGAATATCTATACCATCATGTCAAGGCCATTGAATAATCTTCGCGGTTTACCTCGATCGTTGAGTAAATACCGTTGATTAAACTTAAGCGTTTACCGCGGTCTTCGATCGAAACTATCTCCATGCTATGGACGTTTAATTAACATAGATTTTAACCGCGGTAGTTAAATAAACTAAGTTTTATATAGTAGTCGTTGAGTATTTGTAGCTAATAACAGTAGTGGGTTAATCAACTTAGCTTTACAACACGGTCGTTGAATCAGTTCGGTTTGTCACCAAGGTCGTTGAATTCCCATAGCTTTGTACAACATTGGTTGGATAGACTTAGCACGGCTGTTGATTTATTGTTTGATTATTAGGCTTTAATAGTATTTCAGTCATGTCGCGACGCCCAGCTCATTACAGGTAGGTGAAAACCACCGTGAACTACTGTACACTATTTCAGACACAGAGCGCACCCGAGTAGAACCACCGACCTAAACAGTCCGACATAAAAATAACATACGTCTACAAAATAAGTTTTTTTGCATATTTACTATTAGACATTTACTAGTTTAAAATAAGAACTGTTTATTTAGATCCAGATAATGGGATCTATTCTAACGCTACCTGGATTTGGATCGGTGGTCACGATGACGGCAATAAGACGTTTTACTGGTCAGACGGTACACCGCTGGGTGATGGTTTCACGTTTTGGGGACCTTCGGAGCCATATATGCCATACAAATGTTTATCAAGCAGGGAAGATAACATGTATTCGTTTAAATGGTCCAACATTAATTGTCACTTTTACTACCAGGGTGCCTGTGAGAAAGAACTCACCTAAATATTTTACAAGCGCATGATATTTATTATAAAATTTACCTGTTCAGATTTGGCGTAACGTTTCACATAACACATGGATAGCAAAGCATACAGCATATGCACATAATAAGTCAACGTCAGCTGTGCATTTATATTTATGTACAAGGAGGAAACATAATAAAATATTGTTAAAACATACATTCTTAGTAAAGACAGAGATAGAGATTGGATTTATTATACATAGTTTGGTTATGCTGTATTATTTGCTGGTCTCATACATATAAGTCTGTTGTCAGTCATTAATATTTGCCATTGTGCATGTTTTTGTATAGGACATGCTATGTATATAGCCAAGAATTAAAGTATCTCCTATTCCTTTCAATAGAAACAATTAGTCAAACATAACTTTAAAATTGAAAAGGAACCTGTGTTTTTATAGGCTTTTCAGGTTAAAGCCATAGAAAAGATCAACATCGCGAAATTGTGCGTTTTTTTTGCAAAACAACCGAGGTGTCTATATCTCAATATTTGGTGTTTAAAAATGTATCCTACGCAATTATAAACGTGAGAGATGCAAATACAAACTTAAATTCGAGTGTTTATTAGCACATCATTATAACTAGGGATGTCAATAACCGGTTATTTTACTAACCGGTTAACCGTATAATCTTCCGACCGGTTAACCGGTTAACC